>PVKS010018200.1:0-40549 GCA_004027875.1 Aplodontia rufa
AAAAGAAGAAAGATAGCATATATAAGGGACAAACTCAACCCCAGGATGAGCCCTTTGCTCCCTTCCCCACCTGAGGGAAGTCTGCCCTGTTCTCTCTCTTCTTAAATAAACTCTGTTTACTCTGCTTGCCTCGGTGTCCCTCGGTTTCATTCTTCGACTCCGAGAGGACACGAACCCGACATCCACATCACCGGCGTCATTAAGAGGGGTTGAAAAAACCTTGATTAGTAGTAAAGGATCCTTCTTCATCAGGGTTGCTACCCAAAAGCATAAACCCTGGAGGAACTAGGCAGAGGGGAAATTGCCCAGAGCAATTGTACTAACTTCCTCTGAAACTTTCCTACACTACTGCTGGATGTGGGGGGCTCAAGAAAGTGGTAGCACGGGGTGTGCTTTACAGGAGCCATCAGCCTTCCTGGGGAGGCAGGACTGTCAGCGCTGCAGGGGCTGCAGGCCTGGGAGTCTAGACAGTGGGTATCATACATGGGCTCGAGTCTTGGAAATGGATTTTGAAAAGTGACTTGTAAGCGGCTTCCCAGTAGAGGGATAGAATGTATGTGCGTGCATGCGTATGTGTATGTGTGCGTCTCCCCACTGTCCCAGGCTGAAGGCCAAAGCTGGCTTTACTGTGGTCTGGGTGTCAAGCATGGCAGCAGTCTAGGAGCTTTCAGACCGCTCCATGAAATCCACCCAGCTCTTTTGTTAAACCTCCCCCTTCCATATAAGAGGTTCTGCTCTCTTTTGGGCATTTGGACACTCAGGTCATGAGCATGATCACCTTCCCAGTGACAGAGCATCTTTAAGGATCCCTCAATGCTGAAGGTGGAGCTCTGCTGGGGGAGGAAATAAAGACATGCAAGGAATAAGATGTGGTGGTGGAAGAAAAATGTGGGCCTTCCCAGGGCTCTCCAAACCATGAGGCTGATCCTTGCTGGGGAGCTCTAGTCCTGGCTCTATCAAGTTTTCTCCAAGTTGCTCTGTGCAAGTTACTTTCTTTCTGGATTTTTGTTTCTTCCTCTGAAAATAGGAAGCAGAACGCCCACAGCTAACCTCTTTGGCCAGGTCCTGTTGATATAGCTTTTTCTCTAAAAGTGCTATCAGGAGGCTCTAGCCCTCCTCTTAGGTGTGAAATATGCTCAGATCCCAGCCACTGTGTTCTGGGTTCCCTCACTGCATCCCCATGCTTCGAGGTATCTCTGCACCTTTATCAGAGGGAAGACAGTGGGATGGAGTGGAAGGAACACTGGTCTGTGACCCAGCCCAACTGTCCCACTTTTTTCAGACTATAAGGAAAGAAGTGAATGGAGGAAATAGGAGAGTGGCGGCAGCTCAACAGTAACAGGTTTACTGGGAGAAACCTACGGACCGTCTTCTGCTTACAGACTGGGGTAGATATAGAGGACTAAGGGAAAAGAAGATTAGGGAGTTGCTAGGGAGTTATCAGGGAAGGGTCTTTTCTTTTGATGGAGTGTTTGTCAGGGTTTCTGTGCATGATGGTGGAGTACTGTCGGTGGGTCTGGGGTTTAGGACTAAGTGGGTCAGGGATTTAGGAATAGGTGGGTCTTGTTCTAAGATAGAGGATAAGATTCAAAATGGCATTGTGTTGGTCAAATTCTACCTAACACAGACCAAGACACCTTCTGTTTCTGGATTGCAGTGTCTTCATTGCCAAATGGAGCTAACAACTTCTTTCTGGTCTTCCTACCCAGGTATGAACTTAAGTAAGATTTAGATATGACCAAGGCTTGGGCCAGGTACCACATGTTGCACACCATAGCGGATACACTGGAGATAGAGTTAACACCAGCTCAAAACAAATCCTTGCTGTTCTCACCTCAGGCAGGAGTGCAGGCATAAAAGGTCCTGAGTAGAATGGGGTGCAGCACTTCCGCAAGGCATGCTTGGTGCTAGGCCAGGTGGAGGCCTCGCCACTCTACATCCTTCCCCTCTCTCCTCCCCTGTAGTGAGCCTCTGACCTGGGATTAGGGTTGAAGTTTTTTGTTTTCCAGAGCACCTCCCTTAAGTGACACAAACACTGACTCAGGAGCTGGAAACAAAACTTGCCAAAGAACTGAAAACTAAACAAGCAGCTGCTTGGTTCTGGCTGGCTAGGCAGGCTTGCCAGTGCACTGCTGCCTCAGAGGCTGGGCAAGCGCTCCACAGAGCTGCCTGCCTGGCTCAACTTTCACCCTGTTGGCTGGCTGCCTTCCCCTGAGGTGGCTCTCCTAAGGCAGTGACAAGGAGGACTTCCTTGGTGCTAAAAGACAATAGTCAGAGCTAGGAGCTATGGGAGAAGTGGGGACAAGATCCTCTGGCCAGAGGCCCCATCCCTGAGAGGCAGATCCTAATTTGACCCTCCTGGCCCAGCTGCAGAGTGGCTGGTGTGCTCTGGGCTTTCCCCCTAGTCCAGTGTTACACAGTTCTGCTCACGGGGCTCAGTACCTAAATGCTGCTTCTGTGCCTCACCACCACCTCATGCCTCCTCATCCTTCCTCTGAGAATCTTCCCCAACAGGGCATTCCTCACGGCCTAGGGTCAACTCCTCAGCCTGGGCCTCAGGATACACAAAAAAGGGGCCTGACTAGAGCAAGATCCTCAGCCTTTGAACCTGCCAGGAAGAGGCCACAAAAACCCAGATTCTGGAGAGGAAGGGTTAGTCACATTCCTGGCTCCTCCCAGATGATGGCTTCCTAAGAGTTCAGGCAACTTGAGCAGAGCAAGGAGCCCATGGGCACGTTCCTGGCAGGCACCTGATAACTTGTAGTCTGTGGCCAGTTCTGGCTATTCCCCTCGACTTCTGTACACACTTGGCCAGGACACAAAACTTTCACCTCTTTCTAAAAGCTTTGTATGGTCTTTATCAGAAACTCTTTGACCTTTAGGTCTCCTTTTGGGCTCTGTAGAGGGCTACAGACTTGGTGGCTCAAATAAATGAATCAACAGATCAGAGCCTTGTGCACTTCCTCCTGAACTCCCCAAGACTGAAGGCTGAGGAGAGAGGACACTGGACTCAGGAAGTTCCCTCAACCCCCTACTCATGTGACCTGGCAACTTCGTGGAGAGCTACAGGACCGTGTATTTTTTCTTGGTTTATGGAAGAGAAACCAAGGGATAGTAAAATTCTTTGGGCTCTGGGGAGAAAAGAAGTAGCCCTAAAGACTAAAGACTCATAGACAGATGGGCAGAGACTGCCGAGGACAGGGCTCTACCCCTTGGGTGGGTTGTGTGTTATCCTGAGCTTTGACCTCAGGGTTGGCACTGAGCACAGTAAAGTGATACAGACCAAGGAACTGCTCTCCATAGATCCCTTGCAGGGCCTTCCTTCCCAGTGCCCCCCTCTGCCTCTGAGCTTTGGATCATGTCCCTCTCAGTATTTCTTTCTTACCAGTACCTGCCTCACCCTCTACACACACCAGAATGTAATAGCAGAAAAGGTAAGACTGAAGCAGGAACAGACTTGGGAATAAAATCTGAAGTTCAGTTTTTAGACATGTTGAACTTGAGACATCTATTAGGTATCTATGTTAGTCAGTTTTCCGTTGCTGTGACAAAATATCAAGATAAACAACTGAAAAGGAGGAAAGATTTATTTCTGATCATGGTTAGAGGTTTTGGTCCACGGTCACTTGGCTTTTAGGCCTGTGGTACCTTAGAGTGGGATATCATGGTGGGACAAGGCTGCTTGTATCATAGCATCTGAGAAGCAAGGAAGAATGAGGAAGGGACAGGGTCCCCATGATCCCTACAGGGGCACACCCTTCCACTAGACCCTACCTCCTAAAGGTTCCACCACCCACCAACAGTGCCAGGGATGGCGATCAAACCACTGGGAGATGTTCCAGATTCAAACAAAAACAACCTCCCAGTGGAGGTGCTAGGCAGCCAGATGGACATAGAAGTCTAGCATAGAGGAGGTCTGGGTGAGATAAACATTGGGAGTCATCAGCACATAGAGGGGAATGACAGCCTTGAGACTGCATAGGGTCACCTAAGAAGTAAGAGTGAATAGAGAAGCCTGAAGATGACTCATGGGTACACCTATGGTAGGAAGCAGGGGAAATTAGGGAGACCCACCAAAGAAGGCTGAGCAGGAGCAGCCAATGGGGGAGGAAGAGAACCAAGGACTGATGCCTCAAAAACAAGTGAAGAAAGGACTTAGATAAACCGTGTCATGTACTGCTGCTAATAGGTAAAAAAAATTCAGTATTGAGATTTGATAATTGGGTTAGTAATAGAGTTGCTTTTGCTTTTTTAAAAAAAAATTTCTGGGGCTGGAGCGGTGGCTCAGCAGTTTCAGCGCTTGCCTGGCAAGCACAAGGATCCGGGTTCAAACCCCAGCACCACGTACACAACTAAGTGTTGGAGCAACTAAGGCCATGTGAAAAACTGAATAAAGTTGTTTCTTTCTCTGTCTTTCTCACTGTCCCTCTCTCTTCAAAAAAATAAAAAAATAAAAAAAATAAAAAAAAAATAAAAAAAATTTCTGACATTCTTAAAATGTGTCACCCCCCTTTCTTTCCCAGTGGCAAACTGTGTGAAGGGCGGGAACTCACGTAGGTTGTAGCACAGAGAACAGATAGAGATAGTAAAGTGTGAACAGAATTAGTTAGAAACACTCTTGAGGAGATGGTTGGGGCTAGGATAGGAATGCTGAGAAGTGGTGGATTAACACTTCACAGGCCTTTGTCGGGGCTGGAGCGGTGACCTGGTAGTTACAGCACTTGCCTGGCATGTGCAAGGGTACGGGTTTGAACACCAGCACCATGCACACAACGATGTGCTGGAGCAATAAAAGCCACATGAAAAATTAAATAAAAATTGATTCTCTCTTTCTCTCTCACTGTCCATCTCTCTTAAAACAACAACAACAATAATAAAACAGGCCTTGGTAATGGATTGGCTGTGGATCATGTGGTATAAAGGAGGAATGAAAGATGATACCGATGCTTCTGGCAGAAGTAGCTGCATGGATGATGGCTGAATTTTCTTTTTTTTTCTTTTTTGTTTTTTTTATAAAGAGAGAGGGACAGTGAGAGAGTCAGAGAAAGAGAGAAACAACTTTATTTAGTTTTTCACATGACCTTGGTTGCTCCAACACTTAGTTGTGTACGTGGTGCTGGAGTTTGAACCCCCGGTCCTCGTGCTTGCCAGGCAAGCGCCGAAACCGCTGGGCCACCGCTCCAGCCCCCGATGGCTGAATTTTCTGTGATAAGGAATGCAGGTGGTGGTGGGGTATACAAAGGAAGAAGCCAAGACTAAGTTTTGGACATAATGAATTGTTTGTATCATATCACAGATAAGACATTTAGAATGCAGTAGGATCTATACGTGTCTGTAGCATGGGAAAGAAGTCCAGACCAAAGACAAGGATTTGAACTTTAAATAATAACAAGTAATCAGAATGGCTGAGATGTTCCCAAGAGAGAAGATCTACAAGAGCAGAAGACAGTCTGAACAACACAACATGGAAAGTAAATTATTGCTGTTCTCATTGTAGGGAGCTGATAAGAATAGTTTAGTTCATCTGTAAGCAGCTAAGCAAACACAATCGGAAATAACTTTAAATAAAACCAAGAAGCTATCTCAGTAAAGAATCACTTCACTGCAAGAGGGAAGAGAAAGTGGAAGCAGCAGAACTCATCTGACTCAGGAGGAAAGTGAGCCTGCCATTATGGTTCGTAAGAAAAGCTATTTGCTGTCTGATCATTTTACTGATTTTACTTTCCCCTCTGTCCTCCAGCCTTCCCAGCACCATTATTTATTTGGCTTGGAAAATCGTGTATATAGATCACTCTAAGTTCACTCTAAGTTCCCATACATCTCAGTTTTTGTCAAGATTGTATATCCTTTCCTAAGGGAAGAAAAATGCCAGTCTCTGCCCAGGAAGCTCTACAGTTTGGCCTTATTCCTATCTTAGTTTATGGTCACCACCTTACCTTCTTTCAGCATTTGCCCATGCATCCCATGCATAGCCAAAACACTTATGCTGTAGAGTTTAGGGCTATATCCAGATACCAAGCACAAGCTTTGGCATGAGACATCCATGGAGTGAAATACTGGATCTGCTGATAGGTAACTAAGTGATTTTGGGCAAGTGACTTGAGCTCTCTGAGTCTCCAAAACATAATATCAGAGTAATCATGAGTAGCTAATGGGATGGTGGCAGAAATTAAGTAGACTCTTTTAATTCCCTTCTCTCTTACCCTCTAGGCAGGTGGATGAAGTGGCATAAGTCATGCCTCCATGTCAGAACTATCATCCCTCTCCTGCCAGGCAGAACTACTATATCTGCCTTTGCATTTGTGTATGTGGTGCCCATCCCTTCTAGGAATTGGCTGTGTTTTAGTAATTATATGTATTGTGAATTTGCTCAAACTGAAACTCTCTGTTATGAGAATTCTATTGCTTAGACAACTGTAGCGGATTGTTGAGGATACTTGTGATAACACATATAGAAATCATGGAAAACAAAGCTATATTGACTTTAAAATAAAATTGGATATAGAAAGCAAAATAATTAGAAGGAACAAAGAAACAATATACGTGAAACATTTACCAATACCATCCTGAGTGCTCACATTGTATTGTGAACTTTGAGTGAGAAAGACGTGT
This sequence comes from Aplodontia rufa, assembly GCA_004027875.1. NCBI lineage: Eukaryota > Metazoa > Chordata > Mammalia > Rodentia > Aplodontiidae > Aplodontia > Aplodontia rufa. Next base: position 6,613 of record PVKS010018200.1, read on the forward strand.
TTACCTTTCCTGTTCTTACAGAGGATGAGCTTTAACTCTAGTAGTAAATAAGATATGTTTGTCTTTCCTGGCTTAACGGAGATTGAGTTTTAACTTCTTTAGTAGTAAATAAGACATGTTTACCCTTTTTGTCTTTGCAGAGGTTAGGCTTTAACTTTTTAGCCCATAGGTTAGGATGCACAGATAATTTTATAGGATTAACATTTATAGGATCTAAGATAGCTATAGAGTATTTGGTAAGGTTACAATAACAAAATAGTTTTAGGTTAGTAGTTAATAAGGTATAGGAGTAATATAGCCTATATCATAGTCTAACTAAATAAGAAACTTTTCATTTATGCTCAGCTAGGGCTTCTAGATTAATGCAGTGCGGTGAGCTTTAAGGCTTCTCTTATCTAGTGAGGTAATGGTTTGCAGAAACATCTAAAGGAATTTAGGGAGACAGAATTTGGGGCAGTGTTTGGTCTCTGTCCCTTGTAAAAGCAAGTTTCAACAATATGGTCAATGTGGTGGGGAAGTTGAGGCCATGAATTGTACCAATAGATGATACTTTAAGTATTTTTATGTCTGATGCTCTGAAACGGTTTAAACCAAATAGTTACATAAGGTCATTATGGTGGGGAAGTCGAGGGCATGAATTGTACTAATGGTTGATGCTTTAAGTTTACTGGGAAACGGAAAAGAGAATTGTATAATGAAGCTGATAATGAAAGGCTTGTTTGTGCACCTGTATAAAAATGTTCAACAATAAAGAACAGATGGCATTTTGCTCAAGCAGGGAACTGTGTCTGCTTGCAACTTGTCCTGGAGGTCCCAGCCATTCCTCCGTATCATCTGACGTATCATCCGACTCCACTCCTCCTTCAGGGACTCGAGTTCAGCTGGGGCTGGCCCCCGGCAAGGAGCTTCGTTCCTGGTTCATTCAGGGCCTACACAGTGCCTAGCATATACTACTACTTCATGGTTCCTTTCTCTATGACATCACTGCAATCATGCTTTCTAGGTCAACAATGGCCACTGTGCTGTCAAATCTGAAAGAAAACTAAGTCTTCATTCAGTTTAAATGATTTTTTTTTTTAAAAAGAGGGGGACAGTTGAGAGAAAGAATCAATTTTATTTAGTTTTTCATGTGGCTTTCCTTCCTCTCACACTTCCTTGTGTAAGTGGTGCTGGGGTTGAACTTGCGTCCTTGTGCATGCCAGGCACCACTCCAGCCCCCTTCATTGTTTAAATCTGACATTCTCCTGTATTTAACACTCTGCAGTAGCTATCCTTGCATTTATAGTTTCAACTCCTTTCCTTTAATGTCATTATGTCAGTTCCTATATTCCAGTGCCACCAGTTTTGATCATGTCAAGTTCTTTCCAGTCTCAGGGCCTTTGTGGATACAGTTCTTTCTGCCAGGAATGTCTTCTCCAAGTTCCCACATGGCTGGTTACTTTTCAGTAGAACGTAGTAGTCAGGGATAGATTATGAAACTGCCTGGGTTCCAATTTTGGCACCACCACTTATTACCTGTGTGGCCAGGACAGTTATTTAACCTCCCTTTGCCTTAGTTTCTCATCTTTAAATAGGGATGATAACAGTATGTTCCCTATCAGGCTGCTGAATTAAAAATATAAAGTGCGTGGAACAGTGCCTGGTACGTGGAGAGCACCACCATCATTGCCATCCTTTACCTTAGACACAGCATCCTCAGAGACCCTGTTCTTAATGTGGCACCCAGTATGCAAAACATTCTGTAAACATTTTTTTATGATTTGTACTCCATGAAGACAGAGAATTTGTCTATCTTGTATGTACTATTATAAACTCACCACCTACTATAATGCCTGACACAGGGTGGATACTCAATACCTGTTGAATGATTAGAAAAGTAGTTACTACTATACCTGACCTGCAATAAAGGTGAGGTGCTTTGCCAAGGCAGAAAAGCAGAGAGCTGGGATTTGTACCAGAGTTCTAAGTACCTACCTCCACTAAATGATTTATACTTTTGGGGTGTTTTACAAATAGCAAATGGGTATACCATTGACAATACTCTCTCCCTCACTCATGTGTTGGGTCCCCTGAGGATGCATTTTCGGTTTGCAAAGTCTTCCTCTCCTACCCAGCTTTGCTGAGCTGGAGCTACCATAGCAACCAGTGTGCAGTTCTTAGCTGACTCTTGCTTTTATGCTTCTGTGCTGATTTTTTTTTTTAAGAGAGAGGGACAGTGAGAGAGAGAGAGAGAGACAGAGAGAATCAATTTTATTTAGTTTCTCATGTGACTTTTGTTGCTCTGAGACTTCACTGTGTAAGTGGTGCTGGAGTTTGAATTTGCGTACTCACGCATGCCGAGCAAACGCCATACCCTCTGAGCCACCACTCTAGCCCTTCTGTGCTGATTTTTAATTCCACATGTGTCTTAGCTGACACTGCTCTGCTCTTGAGCTCCTGGCTCACTGCTGGGCACTCAGGACAGGCTTAGTACGAGCACGAGCAGTGACTGTGTCATAGCCTTTTCAGGCAGCTGTGCATGCTGTGTACATTTTTAGGGAAAAGATGACTCTTCAGGAGAGGAAGGTTAGTGGCTATTCTCTTACCTGGTCTGCTGTGGCTGGTGCTGGCAAAGCTGCAGAGAGTGAGAGCATCCGCAGGGAAGCCTCCAACTGCTGGGGAGGCAAGAAGAAATTGGGCACCACAATAGGCTCTGGGCTACAACAGTAGTTAAAGAACAAAAATAACTCTTGACAAACCAGCATCTCCACTGACTCAACCACCATTCACGTTTCTCCCACCTTATTCCTGCCCATGATTCCTTGGCTCAACTTGTGCCCTCTCACTGGAAGACTGCTCACTCCTAACAAATCAGTCTGCACTTTATGGGTCAGTTCAAATCTTTCCTCCTCCAGTCTGCCATACAAGAATGCTCAATTACTTAGTCTAAGACTCTCAATTTACTTCCCTCATTGATCCTCATGTTTCCCAAGGGCAGTGTGTGGTTTTCTGCACAGACCTTGGTACCTTCCCAGCATCCCAGGAGACTCAGTGGTGGCAAGTGTTAAATACTTGCTGAGGGCCCATGGGTTAAAAGTTGAACTTTTACTTATGTTTTCTCATATGTGGAAGCTAGAGAGGAAAAAGGAAAAGTGTCTTTGTGTGTGTGTGTGTGTGTGTGTGTGTGTGTTGGGGGAGTATTCTCATGAAAACTGAAGGGAGATCAGTAGAGGAAAGGGTCCAAGGGGAGGGAAAGGGAAGTATTTGGGAATGATACTGGCAAAATTATAGTCTTATATCATATGCATGCACAAATATGTAAAAATGAATCCCACCATTACATATAATACACCGATTAAAAAATATGTAAAAAAGAAGAAAAAACTGCTGACCTGTTAAGAGGTCAGACAGACAGGGAAGGGGTGGAATGCAACTCCAGGGCCATGGCCTTAGATAGGACTGAAGTGCCTGGTGTTGAAAGAGGGCCTATCTGCCTCACTGTTCTCCGCTCACATTCAAAGCAAATGCTCTGCATAAGGGGCTGTCCACGGTGGTCCACCCAATCTGGAAGTGAGCTACTTCTCTGTCTGTACCCACGCAAGGTGCTGTGTTGAGACATTGTGCTCTTCAAATATTTGCTGAATCAAAGCACTGATTGTTTGGTTTCCCTTGGCAGTGGAGGGGACTGTGATGTTTCAATTTCTTGTTTCTATTTAATAAGGTAAGTATGGTTCCAATTCCGATTGTTTACCAGATTTTCTATTTTATTGTTGATCTTCCATGTTAGACTCTGAACTTCAAGAGGGTGGAGACTTTTTTTTTTCATAGCCATATTCCTGTCATCTAGTACAGTGCCTAGATGAATGAATGAAATGTATCCAAATCCAGCTTTGGTTCAAGTCCCCAATTTTTCTGTAGAGGGCTGGGGGTGCAGTAGAGGTCACTGAAGGGAAAGAATTCTTTGACCCAAGCCTTCTGCAGATGAGGCAGGGCCTATTTGCTGACTACTGGGGCTCTGGCAGCCAGGCAGCCAATGCTGTGCAAGAAGGAGCAGTGTTGTGGGAGGGGTCAGGGCTGGGTCCGAACACCAAAGCTCTTCCCAGCCTAACACCCCTGCCTGCTTTGGGTCCTGCGCCAACAGGGCAACTCTCCAACTTTCAAGTTCTTTCTCCTCAGTTTATAAAAATGTACAAGTTTTCCATTTAGGAAAAGTCCAACCCTGCCCCACTGCCCCCAAACTTGGGTTCCTTTCTAGTTACCACCCAGATCTGTCACTTCCTTGTTGGGCAACTTCGGGAAAATTCACTTTTTGTGCCTCAATTTCTTCATCTTTAAAATAGATATGACAGTAGCACCTCCAGCTTGTGGTGGATCAAGTTTATATAGGACAGTGCTTAGAATGGTGCCTGATACGGCAAATACTCAACAAATGCCAGCTCTTCTGTCTCCCCAGCTTCTGGGGAAATGGTACCTATTCTGGCTGTTCTCGCCACTGGTCCCCTCACCCACTGAAGTCTGCTGTTCCTACCACTGCAAGGTCTTCCTGGCTCAAGTCAGTGAATGTGTACCGGGCCCCATCTCAGAGTGCTGGGTGTGACCTGAAGTTCCTGGAGTTCTGCTTGTATCCCAACTTCCCCTGGCTCCCAGCTCTACTCAGCTCCTGTATGGTTATATCTTGTTCTTTACATGCTGGTGACCTTTGGTGGTTGTCTCTATGCATGGTTATCCCTTTTCATGTTCTTATTGTTGTCCTCATCAATTTCAGGAGGTCCACCTTTACATCTGATCCTATGTCTGAACTCCAGGCCTGCATCTGTTTTTGGATATCCCATAGGCACATGTCCAAAATGGAAATCTATGTCTTCCCCCAATTTGTCTCTTTATGTGCTCTTTCCTATTCAGTAGATAACACAAACCTTGCTACTCATCCTCTTAGCTATATCCCCTTTTTCTTCAGATAGCAGCACTCTATGCTTCAGGTCAGACTCTTTCCATGTCTTTTTATTCCAGGTTTCCTGACTAGTCTCCTTGCTTCTGGTCTCCCTTATCTATAACGCACAGAGTGACTTTCATAATATGTAAATCTGACCACATCACACTCTTGCTCAGTAGTTAACATTTACCAAACACTATTTATGTACCAGGCACTATGCTAGTTAACACCAATTTGATTTTTGTAATCCTATAACTACTATTATTTATCTCCATTTTACAGTTGAGGAAACTGGTGTTCATTTGCTTCTAGGATAGAGTCCAAGCCCCTCAGCCTGGTCCGAGATCCAGGCTCTGCCTCACCTCTCACCTTCCCACTTATCCCTGGGTTCCAGCCACAGTAAATTGCTGCCCACAGGCCAGGCTTTCACCAGCGTAGACCTCTGTACACACAGAGTTCACCCTGGCTAGAACTTTCCCTGGGCTCTGTCTACACAATGCCTATTCATCTTTATAGTCCAGCTCTTATGTCTCTCCTACTAGGAAATCTCCAAGCAGAATGGTAGCCCCTTCCTCTTACTCCCGTATCTCACCACAGCACCTGGAATAATAAATGTCTATTATTTACTCAACTGATACCTACTAGATAATGGGAACTTGAGTTAAGGTCTGATAAAGTCTGTCCTCACTACCCAGCATAAGGCCTGGCAATACTTATTTTGCTAAAGAATGAGTAGTGACACTAATGGGTACGGTGGCCCATGCCTTATCATCCCAGCAACTTGGGAGGCTGAGACGGGAGGATTGAAAGTTCAAGGCCAGGATGAGCATCTTAGCAAGACTGTCTCAAAAGTTAAAAACAAAAAAAAAAAAGGCCTGGGGATGTGCCTCAGTGGTAGAGTACCCCTGGTTCAATCCCCAGAGCTGGGGGCAGGTGGGCAAGAAGAAAGCAAGCAAGCCAGCAAATGGTTAGGAAAGCCTGAATTCAAGCAGCCTGAGGTCCTGGAGACTTGTGGTAGCTCCTCCACTGACCATATCAGGAGTATAACTAAACTGTGAGGGCAGCAATATCAGGAGCCAGTATGAGTGAGGCTGGGGAAGAACTTTACCAGACGTGGTCTGCTCTGAGTTCTTAGCTCCCAGCCACCTCATATGTAAAGCCTTTCCTGAGCCCACTCTCCCACCCTTAGATTTTTCTCCAACTTGTATTGAGTCACATCTGTGTGATACGTAAAAGTATCTCTACCCATTTGATTTCCTCAATAATCCTGTGAAACTATGATAGTTTCAGTTTGATTAGTATTTACTGATTTTTACTCTGTGCAATGCCAGGTAACGAGAGAAAAAGACAAAGCAGCTGATCTGGGGAGCTGAAAGTCTGGTGGGTGGTAAGGGATTACTGCCTCCCTCTTACATGAGAGGTTCAGAAAGATTAGACCTGAAGTCACACAAGTAATAAGATGCTGGGTCTAGAAGGGCTAAAATCGGCCCCCTGACTTTTAGCAGAGAAAGCTCTCCAGTCAATGAAGTGTCCTGCTTCACCTACCGGCCTGCAATACCCCTTGCTTGTTGGCACACCAGGTGACCTGATCTAAACAGCTGGTTAGGTTTAGATGTGAAGGCTACAGATGGTGCTAAGTGGTTTCCTTTCCAGACAATCTGCCAATCTGTTTCAAAGAAGGGGAATGTCACATGCCCGTTCTTCCCATCAACAATGCTATTCTGGCGGTTTGGGAAAACCCAACTCAATGAAGCCCACTTGACTTAAGCTCTATTTGCTTTTAAAAACTCATTAAATCTTAGGAAAGTTACCATAACTCTGAGCCTCTGTTTCCTTAGATGCAAAAGAGAAGATATCTGCCTAAAAGACTTGTGATGACTGAAATGTCTATAAAGTGCCTGGCACACAGTAGTACATGCTCAGTGGTAGGCTTAGTCCTTTCTCTCTACGCTCTCCACTTTTTTTTTCTTTTGGTGTGCTGGGGACTAAAGTTAGGGTCTCATGCATGCTAGGCAAGTGGTCTATCACTATTCTATACCCACAGCTCCTCCCTCCACTCCAATTTCAACTAAGATCTCGAGCATTGCCTTAGGGTGATAAAATACCTAACAGGTGAATTGGATAAATAAGGTAGGCAAGCTTATGACTGCTACCAACACCTAAACCCAGATCAAAGTATTATGCTTTGCAGGGCTGGCGTCATGGTAGATTTGCAGCACCTGTCTCACAGGTAGGTCTTCTGAAGGAAGGAAGGGTCTCTGCATGCCCCTCCAGTGCATCCGACGAGGGTGGCCACTGCTCATACCTGCACTTGGTTAGCCTAATGTCAGCATCCCAAAGTTTGGAAATGGCTTAAGGGGCCACATATGGGAAACACCAAAGGATACAGAAGGCTCTTCTTTGTGGATACCTCTGATCTAGCTGTCACCTGCTTCTGCCTGTTGTCAGAGCAGTGCATGGGTGGCTCCTTATGATTTTTCCTTTTGCTCAGGGAGGCTGGGTATACAGGGAACTTCTCAAAACTATCAGTAGAGTCACTGAGCTCACTGGAGGCAGCTCCATTCTCAGCTTGGGCCTCTGGCTCTGGCTCCTTGTCCTGATCTGCCTGGGATGAGCTCCATCCAACAAAAGTATTGCTCTGTTGGGCTCCTGAGAACTTTAGACGTGGCAAAAGGTGAGGGCTGGTTGAGACAGGCCCGTCAACCCTGGCCTTAGAGGTCTCATCTTCATAAGTAACAAGGTTTTGGACAGGAGAACCCTGTGCAGGCATGTGGGTGTTGACAGCTCTTTTGGGGCTAGACAAGCTACTTCTGACCTTGAGCTCTCCGGGGAAAGGCCCTGGAGGAGGACAAGATGGGCCTTCCTTCTGCAACTCATCAGGCTGAGGGCTGATGACCTCACTTGTGTCTGACACAAAACTGGACCAAGGGCTAGTTTTGTCTGTCACAGTGGTTATCTCATTTAGGGTCCTGGGCTCAATGATGTCTTCTTCATAGTCCTCATCACTGTAGGGTGGGTCCGCCTCAGTGTCCTCACTGTTCTGCATACTTGTAATGGGTATTGTATTACCCAGGGACTCATGGAGCATTCCTCCTCCACTTGAAGTCTCTTCAAGAGCAAGGCAAGGTGGGGAATTTGTGCCTTCATCTGCAGCTCTTGCTGATGGCTTGTCTGGAGTTGTGCTTTGTTCTTGCATGGCCTCTGTGTCCTGAGCATCTGTGAGTGTGGTGACTTCTCTGCTTCTACTCCTGGCTCGGTGAGAAGTCAAAGCTGCTTGAGAATTCCTGGTGATAGTCTGCAGATCTGAACAGCAACAGATACCACTCTTACTATAAGGTAGGCCATAGACAATTCAAGGTTCCCACACAGGCCTTCACAAGCAGCCTTGCAATCACACTTTGAGTAAACCTTATAGTTAAGCCACCCAAGAGTCAGTAAAACTATATTCAAGGCAGTACAATTTCTAGTACTTTATTCTAAAATCAGAGGGCCAAAATCTAATCTATTTATAGTTGTAGATACATCTGTGGAAACGTTTTCAGGACTATCTGCTCATGCTCAGGAATATTCAGGAACTGGGAGTCCTGGCAGGCATGTTCATGCTTCCATTTACTTCAGTAATTACCTATATTAAAAATCAAAATGAGAATCTATTTATTTACCTTTTTTATGACAATTACTAAAACTATTTTACTTGGAAAATAAATCAAGAAACTATCTACCCCTCCCCGCACCCTGCAAGATAAGAGAAAACGGAGGCAGCAGGATGTGCTGGAAAGAGCACAGGCTTTAGAGTTGGTGAGTCTTGGTTTCAAATCTCTATTGTCCCCCGTTAACTTTGTGATCATGGGCAAACTGTCCTCTCTGAGACTGTTTATCTTGTTTTTTTTTTGTACCAGGGATTGAACCCAAGGGCGCTTAACCAATGAGCTAATCACCAACCATTTTTATTTTTTATTTTGAGACGGTCTTGCTAAATTTATTAGGGCCTAAGTTGCTGAGGCTGGCTTTGAACCTGCAATCCTCCTGCCTCAGCCTTCTGAGTCACTGGGTTACAGGTGTTGCCACCACACCTGGCTCTTTTTTAATTGGTGCTTTGTAGATATAAAGGTGGAATTTTACTGTTTGTCTTTTTTTTTTTTTAAAGAGAGAGAGAGAGAGAGAGAGAGAGAGAGAGAGGAAATAAATTTTTATTTTAGTTTTTTGTTGCTCTGACACTTAGCTGTGAATATGGCACTACACCCTGAACCCAGATCGTTGTGCATGCCAGGGAAGTGCTGCAACCGCTGAGCCATCACTCCAGCCCTGAGCCTATTTATCTTAAAGGGTGATCAACACCACCCTTTTATAGGTTATAGTAAAGAATATATGATGATGCCCCTGGGAATTGTATTTCAAAATAAGTGCTCCAGGGTCTGGAGCTGTGGCTTAGCAGTTACGGCGCTTCCACGGCATGCGCAAGTACGAGAGTTCAAACCCCAGCACCACGTACACAACCAAGTCTGGGCAATGAAAGCCATGTGAAAACCTAAATAAAAATTGCTTCTCTCTGTCTCTCTCTCTCACTGTCCCCTCTTTCTTAAAAAAAAAAAAAAAAAAAAAAAAAAAAAAGTGCTCCAGATAATTTTTTTTTGGGGGGGTGGGCAGGTACTGGGGATTGAACCCAGGTATTTTCTACCTTTGAACTACATCCCCAGTCCTTTTTATTTTTTATTTTCAAGACAGAGTCTCACAAAGTTATTGAAGTTTTCACTAAATTGCTGAGGATGATCTCAAATTTGTGCTCCTCCTGCCTCAGCATCCCTAGTTGCTGTGATTACAAGTGTCCACCATAACGGCCACCTTCAGATGATTCTTATGCTGAGGCACATCTGGAAATACTTGTTTTAGAGCAGTCTCAGCCTTTGCTGCACACTAGATTTACCTGTGGAGTTACAACCAATACTAATGCCTGTTGCCCTACGGGGCAGCCTAGGCATGTGGATTTTTTAAAAAACCTCCCTCAATGACCACAATATGCAGTCAAAGTGAGAACACAATTTTAAGGGGCTTCTCAAGGATAAACTGGGGATAGCCAAAAGTCCAGAATTGTCTTGCTTTGTTAAAAATGTAGACTTCTGGGAATTAGATTTTTTTTTTTTTTAAAAGAGGGAGAGAGGGACAGGGAAAGAGAGAGAGAAAGAGAGAATTGCCTTTAGTTTTTCATCTGGTTTTCATTGCTTAGTATGTGGTGCTGGGATTTGAACCTGGGTCCGTGCGTATGCCAGGCAAGTTCTACAACTGCTGAGCTACCACTCTAGCCCTGAGAATTAGAATTTTAAACATGCTTGTGGTTGATTTTTTTCTGAAAAGAATGTGTCTCAAATTGAAGAACTGTTAGGAACCGTGAACCCTCATTTGGTGAGGAAATGGAAGCTCAGGAAGGTAAAGGAGTTGGATGTGGTGATGCATATCTGTAATTCCAGTGCCTCAGAAGGCTGAAACAGGAGGATCCCAAGTTTTAGGATAGCCTCAGCAATTTAGTGAGTCCCTAAGCAACTTAGTGAGACCCTGTCTCAAACAAAAAATAAAAAAGGACTGGGTATGTAGCTTAGTGGTAAGGCACCCCTGGGTTTAGTCCCCATTACTTCCCAGCCCTCAGTTAAAAAAAACAAACCAAAAAAAAAAAAAAAAAAAAGGAAAGGGAAAGGGTCAAATAGCGAATCTATGCCAAAAGCCCATCAAGGACCTGGGTCTCCTGCCTTTCATACTATTGCTCTTTCCATTGTCCCAAGCTCCTGTGCCATACTATCACATCTCTTCTTTTAAAATTAAGATGGTTAAAAAAAAAAAAAAAGAAAAAGTAAAAAGAAAAATGTGAAAGCTTTTGTCCTAGAGACTTGTCTGGGGGTAGACAGATGCTTTTTGAATTGGCATCTAGTGACCATAACTGGTCAACAAGAAAGGCTGAGTCATACCTGAGATTAAGGAGCTGACTTGCACCACCAGGTTATTGGATTTCTCCAGAATGCACTGGCTTGCAGGGTCTATGCTGCTGGCTACTGGCCCATTATCATCCCTGTGGCTCTCCTGGCTCTGCAAGATGGAGGTATGAGTGTGAGGGCTGAGGGGCAGGAAAGGCTTGGTGAGCTTCTGGCTGAAGTACTTTTGGATCTGATCTAGCTCACTCAGATTCTTCCTGGAAGAAACAAAACAAAACAAAAGAAAAATCATGGAGAAAATGACAAAAGGGTCATGATTCATGGAGATTATGAGATTATTATTTTATATACCACTTGATATAGAACCTTAATTCCTTTCACTTGGTCTGTTAATAAATAGATCCCTCTCTACTCTCTCCAACTCACTATTAATCATTTATCCTTCTGACTACGAGCCTGCAGCCGGGGACAACTCTGCCCCTTTCTTTCTGGTATGTATGGTTCCTCTTCCAATGTCAGGCAAAATGAATGTTCTTTTTTCCCCCGCCAAAGAGAGAGGGGGAGACACACACACACATACAGAGAACCAAACTTATGTGGCTTTCGTTGCTCCGACACTCAGTTGTACATGTGGTGCTGGGGTTCGAACCCAAGTAGTCGCGCAAGGCAGGCAAGTGCCGTAATCGCCGAGCCACTGCTCCAGTCCCCAAAATGAATGTTCTTATAAGAACTATTCTTGACCATCATGTCAGTGCTCACTTCTTATGCTGACAGAATAAAAACCCTACTCCAGGCCAACATTGTCCTTTGCTACTTCATAACCTTTCCTAACCATCTTTGCTTGACTCTCTAAATTGGTTCAGGGATTCTACCACTGGGCTCCACAGTTCTTTCCATACTCTTCAACTATATCACTTGTTTATTTCCTTTATATCTATTATACCCAGCATAGTGCTTGGCACAAAATAAATGAATGTTGAATGGCTACGTGGAACAAATAAAGGACTTCAAAAGTCTACTCAAACACTTTCAATGGAGTTATATGAAAGTTCATTCTTACAACTCTGAAATCACGTCCAACCTTCAGTTGCATAGGATTTTACATTTTATGTTTCCAAATGTATTATCTTGTTTAATTCTTAGTCAACCATTCAATGTCAGTAATTACTATTTTGCAAATAAAGAATTTAATGTTCAGAGAATTTGAGTGATTTGCCTAGGACAAAGAGCTTACATGGCTACTTAGATTTTAGGACTCCAAGTATTGTGCTTTTTTCCCCATAATAATAGATGGGCTGTCTGACTTGGACCATTCCTTCCTCCCACCTCTGCTGATACTGAAACCTGAGTTTAAGCTACTCCCTGCTATGTCCCCTCTTTCCATTCAACTCTGAAGACTGTCACTTGTTTTTTTCCTTTTCAAAGCCCATTACCCCAAATTATTGGGTCATCTCTTCCTTAAACTCCTTCACTCTCAACTTTTATACAACACCTTCAGTCTTAGATTTTTCCCTTAACTTTCTTATTACGTGGTTTCCCTAACTATGCCGTGGGACTACAGAATAATATCACAAATATCTTTATTTCTCTAGTACACTTATATGCCTGGTGAGATCAACATAGCTTAGACACTAAATATGTGTAAAGTGAACTGAAAGTTTTCCTATCCTTTTCTTTTTTTTTTTTCCTTTAGGGCTGAGGACCGAACTCGGGGCCTTGTGTGTGCTAGGCAAGTGCTCTGCCACTGAGCTAATAAATCCCTAACGCCCCCCATCCTTTTCTTATGAACAATCTGCAGGTCTTAATAGCTGAATCAAATAAAAGGAAAAGGCAAAGAAGATCCTTATTCTATCATTAAACACCAGGACTAATAAGTAACAGTGGTGTCTACCCAACCACTTAGGTTTCTACACCCTGGTCTATGCCACATGGATAACATTGCACAAGAAATATGAAAGCTACATAAATTTGGTACAGCTTCAGAAAATATACAAACCCCCTTCATATTGTCTGAGGTTCTGGCTATAGAACCATGACAAATCAACCTGCTAACAAGCCATAATTTTCTCATCAGTGAAAACAGATTGATAAATATTTATCCTGCATGTCTCGTAATTTTGCTGTGATCTAAGAGAAGCATGTTTTAGGGTTCACTGAACTCAAGAAGTTATACAAACTCCATTCGGTAGATGGAGCTCAAAGTCTAATTCTAGAACGATGGGCATCAGCATCACCTGAGAATGTGTTAGAAATGCAAATTCTTAGGCCTCCTCCTAGACCTACTGAATGGGGAACTGTATGGGTGGATTCAGGCAATCAGTGTTTTTTTTTTTTTGGCAGGGGAGGAAGAGCAGAGCAGTACAGGGGATTTTAACCCAGGGTCTTGCACATGCTAGGCAAGTGCTCTACCACTGAGCTATATCTCCAGCCCTAGCAATCAATGTTTTAGTAAGCCCTTCAAGTGAGTCTGATACAGTAAATTTTGGGAATCACTGCTCTAGGGCACTGGGTTTTGACCTGGTAATTCTGCCCCCTTGGTGACATTTGGCAATATCTGTAGACATTTTTGGTCTCACAACTTGGGGAGGGGTACCACTGGTATGTAGTAGACAGAGGCCATTTTATAAATAGGCTTGATCACCAGCATCTTACTAATCTGACATATGAATTTGAACACACTCCTTCTTTGTAATATAAATTCAGGCATTTTCCCATAATCTATAGCCCATATGTTCAATCCTTTTAAACATGTCTCATTAACCAAAAAAGATATTACTGTTGTATTTTTTCTCAGTTTGCATTATGAAACTAAAGTATAGGTTAGTTTCTTTTCCAAATATAAAATATTTTAATTATTTTTTTCTCAAACTTTATACATTCTCCTCCTTCCTTCCCTGGCACTTTCCACTTGGGAATAATTGTTCTAGAAGTCAAACTCCTGGCTAACATTCAAGGCCCTTCATTATCTGACTCCTAAAGAACTTGCCCTGGGGCTAGAGAGTGTGGCTCAGTGGTTACAGTGATTGCCTGGCATGCATGAGGATGTGGTACCATGTACACAACAAAGTGTAGGAGCAATGAAGGCCACATGAAAAAAAAAAAAATAAAAGTTGATCCTTTCTTTTCCTCTCTTTCACTTTCCCTCTCTCTTCCTAACTGTACTGCTGGCATCTTCCCAAACCTGACTTTTGTTTCATGGATTTGGTCTTGGCCGTATTCTTTCTGTACACAATTTCCTTCATCACATTTATTGACTTTTTCCTTCAAAGATGAATTAAAATGTGACTTCTTTAAATCTTTCCCTCTCTAACCTAAAATGTTGCTCATTTCTCTGTTTACTCTTGGCCAGGAAACCTACAGTTCTTACTATTCTGCTTAGAAATATCCGTCAACGTGTCCATCTCCTCCACTGGGAATGGAAGAGTCAGCATTGGTGGTCAAGCCTATTAAACTCTAAAACCAATTTCTTCCACTTTCCTAATACGTCTCACTAGATAATCTTGAAGCTAATCTTGCTGATCTATACCGGCTCTTTCAATTCTCACAGTGATTCTCTGGCTCAAATGCTAATTAAACTAAGAAAGGGAGGCAGGGGAGGGTGTAGGAGACTGGAGGGTGGGAATATGGGGGAATCATCTCAGATGGAGATCTCTGTCCTCCACGAGATATCCATTTAACTCAGGGGTTCTTCTGGGGGAAACAGGACATGGGGAACCCAAGCTGGGCATCCATGATATGGCATTAGCCCTGGATAACTAAGTATATATACATTGGTTCTTGAATGTTTGATAATGTTTCCCCCTCAACTGTAACTCTACATTCATCTAATAAAAAAAATTCAGGAAAAAAAAAACGAACTAAGAAAGGGATAGGGAAGTATTCACGAAACAGAAGCTGGTCTGGCTGTCAAGATAGAGACAGCAGGCAGGGGGACTGGAGTGGTGGCTCGGTGGTTACAGGACTTGCCTAGCATGCGCAAGTACGTGAGTTCAAACCCTAGCACCACATACACAATGAAGTGTTGGAGCAGTGAAGGCCACATGAAAAACTAAATAAAATTGTCTTTCTCTCTTATTAAAAAAAAAAAAAAATGGCAGGCAGGATGAGACTGTAAAACTGTAAAAAGGATGTGAGGCTGTGTAGATGTGAGATTGGTTATTATTAAGTTTTGGTGTTCCTATATTTATAGGTGGATGAGTAATACAGCTGCCTAGAGGAATGGAAGGCACTAAACTAAGATTCTTCAACCATGATGAACTCTATGAAAGCTCTAAGGTTCAACCTGACATTAACATGCACAAGAGCCCTCTACTAACTCTCCAGCCCAGGGGTAGCTGATGGAAACGTGGTACTGTTGCTACTGCCCATTCACTTTGGGTACCACAATGGTTTCCTGTGTCTTGTCTTAGCAGAGGCTCTCACCTGAGAGAAGTCAGAATGGAGGTGTGAGAGGACAAAGACGATGTGGTCAGCTTGTCATCATTTGTCAAGATTGCCTCCTCCTGCTGCAGGGATTCATGAAATCGGCGGATATTCTGCACATGCTCTTCATGGCGTGATGCCTGGCTTCTTGTGGGACCACTTCTGTCCAGAGAAAACGGGAGCAAAATAAATTCCCAACCCATCAAAAACTCCGAGTATGACAAAACACATTACTCTCTTGAAATGGTACTGCAAACCTAACCCCTACCACCGTTCAGGCTTAATCAACTCTTGCTTGGATCACAAATATCTCTGAAATAGTCCTACCTTCAGTCTTACCCACTCCACCTTTTTCCATTCTTCACATTATAGCTGAATGGGATGGATCTATCTATCATCCATCCATCTATCTATCTATCTATATCTATCTATCTATCTCCATCCCTTATTATAATGCCAAGCCTTATTATAAGCATTCAAAGAGTATTAATCTATTTCATCACCCTCATTCCTTTCTAAAGTTTGGTTTTTTTTTTTTTATCTATGGTATAAATCTAATTTCTGAGCATGTTATTCAAGAATGTGATTCTAGAAATAATTTTCTTTTTCTTAACAGTTTTATCGATATATGAGTCAGACACTATATAATTAATCCAGTTAAAGTATGCAGGTTCAATGATTTGGCTATCTGTTCACCTATTTGTTGAGTTGTTTAGTATTTTTGGTTATTACAAATGAAGTACAAAGACAAAAAAAACTTGGAAACTGCTTACAGTTTCACATGTAATTGAAACTCTTAAGACTGCTGTGAAAACCCAGTTGATACATTTAAAGTATTCAAAAATGATTTTTTCTCTTGTTTACTATTCACGACAAATAATATATTAGTTTCATTTAACAAATAAGAAAACTAAGGCTTGGAGAAATGAAGTAATTACCCTAAGGTCACATATAACTAATGAGAGGTAAAGCCATGATAGAACTCCAAATCTGGCTGACTGCAAATACCTTTTACTGCCCAGATCCTGGAGGAATGCAGGGTCAGAAACAGCTGGATTTCTATTAGGGGAGGTGGTTAGAGAGGGAAGTATAGCCTATCCTTGGATGGATGGGTGGATTAGAATATAACATTTTGATACAGTCCTTGTAAAGAAGTAACAGGGACATTTTTATGTGAAGGAAAAGCAAAACATCAAACTTTTTGCTTTTCAAATTACTAAACAATGGGCATTAGAGATACCCTCATCCCACCCATGTGTGTCTGATTGACTCTGGTCAAAGCAAGACTTATAGGTAAAAAAAATTATCTAAACCTTGGACCTAGGATTTGAGGGCTCAGGATCTCTTCATATGGTGACCAAGTAGAAAACTACATACCACTGGAACAGGCCTTAGAGTGGGTAAACAGTATGAGTGTGTGTTTCAGAATAAAGGGTCAACTCACTAATTGGTACTGTTGGAGTGGGTATGGTGGGAGGAGATTCCCTGAGGTGGAATAAAGACAGAAAAGACTTGTGGAAGGTACTAGTGCCTGGAAGGGAGTAGAGTGGAAAGAAGAAATCTTACTCTTAGGCCTGTCTCTAGGCAAGATGGAGAATGCTCTGTCCTGATATCCAAATGCATGTCTATGGGTGGCTTAGTGAAAAGGATGGGCCAATGGCTCTTCGCAAAACAATTTGGGACATATTTTTGGGAGGGGAAATATTTGACATATTTCTCACTAAATGTTAATGGCCTCTGAGGAAAAGAGAAGAGAGAAGAGTGCTTTTTGCAATGAAGTGATCCTTTTGATAGCAGTAAACTCCTATCTTATAAAATTTTATTTTCACTGATCTCAGGAGGTTGTAAGATCAGCAAAGCTTTTAATCTGTCTCCAGTTGCTTCCTCTAACCAGGGAAAAAGAGAAAGCCAGTTCACACACTTCCATTTTTTTTTTTTTAAAGTGAGAGAGAGGGAAAGAATGAGAAAGAGAGAGAAAGAATCAGTTTTATTTTATTCATCTGGTTTTTGTTTCTTGGACACTTAGTTGTGTATGTGGTGCTAGAGTTCAAATCTGGGTCCTTGTGCATGCCAGGCAAGTACCGAAACCGCTGAGCCAAATTTCAGCCCTATACTTCACTTCCACTCTGACCCCATTTCTTCCCATCAAGACATTTACTCACCTCCCAGGAGAGGAGACGTCAAGTTCCTTTGAAGAGGTATGAACATGCTGGTTCTGGGTGTGTCCCAAAATGTGGCTGGGGAATGCAGCATACAAATCAGAGGTAGGGAAGGGAAAGGTACTGTATACTGGGATCTGTAGAAACAATAAGGACAATAATACACTGGTTACCATGAATCCTTATGGAACAAAGCAGTATATAAATAAATTTATAAAACTCACACAATAGAATTTTTTTCTACTTAAGTCTGTTTTCTATGTGTTGAACACTGTGCTAAGCAATTAACATATATTTTTCTCATTTAAACTTTATAATTATCTTATTAAGTAGGTATGATTATCATCCGTAATCTACAGACCATGCCATCAGATTGGTTTTTAGTTGTTTTATCTATGTTTATTTTCTTATTCCTCTAGCTAGTTCATAAATTCTGACTGGACATCATCTTATATTTACTTTACATGCGAGAAACATTTGACTCCAGTATTTCTTGTCTCATGACTACTAGAGTTGATAGGAAGAAAAGACCTTCCTCTATATAGAGACCAATGAACCCTTGGTCATTTTCTAATGCTTTTACCCACTCAATACTTATTGATTTCCACTCTGTGCCAGATCCTGGGATAAGCATGCATCAAAGACACATGAATAAAATAGCCTCTGCTTCAACAGAATTCCTCTACTTGGGACACTTAGGAAAATTCCTTTCTTTTCTTTTTGAAACTTCTTTAATAGTTGAACTCATTAAAACAGTTGTCTGTACTTACTTTTGCTCATTCCTCTTTTCCCATTCTTCCTTATTTTTTTAAAATGAAAGATCAATGATTTTAATGCAACAAACTTTTAGAAAAACTGTATACTGTACCAATATACAGATTCTACACTGCAACTAACCTTGTTTTATTTTAAAACTGAGATATACTTCATGTAGTATAAAATTCATCCCTGAAAAATGTCTGAATGACTGGTTTCCAGTATATTCAGAGTTGTGTAACCATTACTGCTACCTAATTCTAGAACATTTTCATCATCCCCCAAAAGTCAGGAGGTTATGAGATATGAATATATAATGTGTTCTGTAAGCCAGAAAGCACGAGTGTAAAGGATCTTCTTATGGGCTTCACTCAGTAGCATCCTTATTAGTTAGGTGTGAATCAGGATACATACCAGTGATCCTGGGGTCTCCACCCCACGTCTTGCTTGTCTTTCTTCTTTGAAGTGCATCAAACTCTCCAAAGGAGAGATGGCAACTTTTATCTGCCCTTGGCACTCTCCACTGAAGTCCGTGATGTTATACCAGCCACAGATAAACTGGAAGCCAGACAGCAGTGGGGAGAGGTCCACTGAGGCAAAGCCAATCACCCTCTCTTCATCTGTGAGAGAAAAAGAAGAGGTTGGTCAGAATGGCTGGGCACATCCCACCAGGGAGATTAGAAACAGCCCAGAGAAGTTCATCGGCAACTTGCAAGTTTAGTGATTCCAAAGCCATCAAAGAAGTTGGGTGATGAGGCTGAGAGGGCTAGTAACCACAGCCTGTTATGAACTCCCTTTCTACAAGGCAGGGGCAAAACTGGCAGGGTTGAGCTTTGTCCTTATGAAAAAGGCAACTAGAAAATATCCCCAAACTTAAGAAACACATTCTTTTCCCTTCGTTATCATATCTCAAGGATTCTCCCCAAAGTGGTGAGTTTTGAAACTGTGGGATTACAAAGAATTTGCATTTTCTTATTTATGCTTGTATGTATTTTCCAAATTTTCTAAGATATACATATTTATTATATTTAATTAAGAACAAACGAGGGGCTGGAGGGGTGGCTCGGCAGTTACGGCGCTGGTCCAGCATGCACGAATACACAAGTTCAAACCCCAGCACCACGTACACAACAAATTGTTGGAGCAATGAAAGCCACATGGAGAACTAAATAAAATTGATTCTCTCTCTCACTGTCCTTCTCTTTAAAAAAAAAAAAAAGAACAAATGAATATGGCTTTCCACTCTTCCCCTGCTTTTTCTTTTCTTCTCTAAAGTGCTACAGAAATCATCAAGCAGACCAGGATTCACCTCAGTTTAAAACCAAGAAAAAAGAATAAGCTTTGGTCATACGCAAACCTGGGTTCAAATTTTGGTTTTGCCATTTAGTAGCTGTATGACCTAAAACAGATCACTTTATAGCTTTCTCTCAATTTTTTTTTTTTTTTTGTACCAGGGATTGAACGCAGGGGTGCTTAACCACTGAGCTACATCCCCAGCCCTTTTTCTTTTTTATTTTGAGACAGGGTCTTGCTAAGTTGTTTAGGGCCTTGCTAACTTGTGATCCTCCTGCCTCAGCCTCCCATGTCACTGGTATTACAGGTGTGCGCCACTATGCCTGGCTCTTATCATTTTTAAAATTAGGATAATAGTACTTCCTTTCGGGGTTTCATGAGGATTAGAAATGATATCTATCTATCTATATAAAGTACTTGACACATAATGTTTGCTTAATAGGTGGCGCTACGGGGCTGAAGCGGTGGCTCAGCAGTTACAGTGCTTACCTGGTATGTGCGAAGATGCAAGTTCAAACCCCATCATGTACACAACCTAGTGTTGGAGCAATGAAGGCCCCGTGAAAAACTAAATAAAAATTGATTCTCTCTTTCTCACTATCCCTCTCTTAAAAAAACAATAGGTGGAGCTACTTTATTATTATGCTGATACTGTGCTGGGGCTATTTGGTATAAAAATAAATATAAAAAATATATTCCCTATATTCAGGTTCCCTAAGAGGGTCCTGTAAGATTCTGTTATATGAGGAAAATGCTAGACCAAATAAAGCATTATTTATCTAATTCTCTCTCTTGGTGTGTGTAGACCTCTCTTCTCTTAACTCCATCCTTTCCAGAGAGACTCAGCAAACATATTATAGGAAGTACTCAAACCAGACCAGGCTATGTTCAAGAGATATCTGAATTCCTATTTTATGCCAGTCACTATGCCGAGTGCCAGGGAAACCAAAGTAATATAAGATAGACATAGTCCCTGCCCTCACAGAGCTTATAATTGGTGGGAGACACACACAAAAAAATATAGTTTAGTATGATTAAGCTATATGGGTATTTGGTAGGGGACATCTAACCCACACCTAGGATATCAGAGAAGCCTTCCTGGAGCACACCTCAGATGAGAAATGAAAGGGCAAGGCATTCTGTAGTAAGTGGGACAGCAAATAGAGTATTCTGTGTTGGTTTTCCAGGGGACTGTCTTCCTTTTGTATTTCTTCACTAAGCAGCTAGTCAAACAAAATATGATTTCTAATATGATCAGAAAACAATAAAGCCTTTAGTGGGATTTCTCCTCACCCCAAATATCTGCATTCCCAGCACCATCAGTGCCATGGCTTCACTTGGTGAAAAAAGACTGCAAACTGTTAACAGGACATGGACTTATTTTTATATTTATGGAACAGAGTTCATACCTCCTTTATGCCAAACTTTGAAGACCAGAGTTTGCTGTGGGTCCAGAAGCAGCTCTTTTGATAACCTATTGAGAAAAACAATCACCATAAATTAACTGTGTAGGAATCTTCTGTACTTTGAAACTTAGATTTAAAGATTTCTTGTAGTTTGCAAAGCACTTTCCCTATATACCTTCACTTCATCCTCACAGCCATCTTTTAGGATATATTTTTATTTTTAATTGAAAATGAGGAGACGGCAGCTCAGAAAGAAGAGATAACTTGCTAAGACCTGAAAACAAACTTCCAGGATTTAGCAGTTCCCCTCACCCCCAGTATCTACCATATTCAAATTGTTTCTCTAAGATGGGAAGTTGAACATGGGAAGGGAGCTTCTCAACATGTAATTAACAGGGCTGGAACAGTAAGTAGCTCAGTGGTGGGAGTGCTTGACTGGGATATGCGAGCACCAGGGTTCAAACCCTAGCACCACATATACTAATAAGTATCTAAGAAACAAAGGCCAGATTGAAAAAAATAAATAAAATTGATTCTTTCTCTCATTTTCTCTCACTCTTTAAAAAAAGAAAAACATGTAATTAAAGTTTTCCTGGGAGTGGATAAGGATTGTAAGTTTTAAGGCAGAAGAATAATAACGAAGGAAGAGTGAAAAAAAGAACGTTTCTTGAATGCTTATCTTGGGGCAGGCACAGTGCCAAACGTTTCATATGCATTCAATCTGCACGAAAACTTGTGACATGAGCACTATAATCCTGTTTTATAGCTCAGAGGAAAAGTGATTTACTTAAGGTCATGTAAGAATAAGTGGCAGGGTTGGGATTTGAACCTTGATTTAACTGACTTCTGCTACGCTGTGCAGAGGCAAGGCAACAAAATAGAAAGTGCTCAACTTTCAAAGCAAATAAAGAAGCTTACGCGGAATTTACTAATCACTTCTAACAAATTTTATGTGAAGAAAATTATAGTTTTCAATTATAAATAAACTCTGAAGTTCTAAACCAGGGGCTACTCTTTTAGGTAAGAATAAGGCAGAGATGTAGAGAAAACCAAAACACTGAATTCTGGAGAGACTACTTCAAGATCACGGAAAGGCACTATGCTAAAGTGAACCAGAAACAGAGTTAGGATTCTTATTGTAGCTGTGAGTCAAGTGACTCACCTTTGAATTCCTGCTCTATTATTGGCACTAGAGTGGCTCTGGGCATGTATTTAGCCTTTTTGAGCCTTGCTTCTCCCTGTTAAATGGAATAATATTATTAACCTACAAAATGCTAAGAGGATCAAATGAAATAATTTTGTGATAAATAAACTGTAAACAGCAAGAACCATTACTCATTTTTCTTCTAATCCTACCTTTGTTACAAACAAAATTATGGAACCTCCCTGGGCCACAGTCTCCACTGTAAAATTCAAGTATGAAATCAGGAGTTTGGTAAAAGTCCCTTTATCAAGTTTCTAAAGTTCTGTAATTATTTCGCGAGGTTGTGAATGAACAAAAGGTCTCCACTTAAATCCTCTGGCCTCCTGACTTTTGGGATAGATTTGGTATTTTAGATAGAGTACCTTGGCCCCTAAATCCAGAATTTTTGTAATTTCCAGTAGCTCACTGTAGATATCACTGAGTTTTGAGCTCCTGACTCTCAAACTGCACAACACTGAACCTATGAGCAATTGCACTGTGAGAAAACAGATCGAGTGTATGTATTGTGGGGTAATGTTGATGGACAAGAATTAAACTTTATAAAAGGTGAGGCAGTGTAATGATAATGGTAATGATAATTAGTACTAGCATCCATATTTTAAATGATGCTTGGTAAGAGAACAAAAGGAAGGACAAACCCTGCACTCCATGTGGACCTCCTATACCAGCCCCCTACCTCTGCGGCACTGAAACAACATTGACAAAACTCCACCTCCTAGTTGTTTTTTTTTTTTAAAGAGAGAGGGATAATGAGAATGAGTGGGAGAGAGAGAGAGAGAGAGAGGGAAAGAGAGAGAGAAAGAGAAAAAATTTTATTTAGTTTTTCATGTAACTTTTGTTGCTCTGAAACCTTGCTGTGTGTGTGGTGCTGGGGTTTGAACTCGATTACTCGAGCATGCCAGGCAAGCGCTGTAACGGCTGAGCCACCGCTCCAGCCCCTACCTCCTATTTGATCTTGTCAAAGGAGAGCTGACATTTGTTATATACATACTATATACCATGAGGTAATATTTCTGAATGCCAATTAATTTGGACCTTATAATGACCCTATAAAAATTATACCCACCTTACAGATGAGGAATCTGAACTAACTTGCTCTCATAGCTTGTAAATAATATAGGTAGGGTTGGAGGCCAGGTCTCTCTGGTTCCAAAGCCAAGGCTCCAGAAATGTTTTCCAAGGATGAATAATACTAGTCTTTCCTGAGGTTAGTTCTCTCTGACTGGAACGCTCTTCCCACCCTTCTTCATCTGAACAACTTTTATACATTCTTCAGTATTTAGCTGAGGTGTCTTATTTACGAAGTTTATCCTGAATTTCCAGGTTGGCTCAGATAATCCCCCCAAACGTCCTTTTTTTTTTTCTTCTCTATCTCTATATATTTTTGGTGCAGGTGATTGAACCCAGGGGTGCTTAACCAGTAAGCTACATTCCCAGCCCTTTTCATTTTCTATTTTGAGACAGGGTCTCACTAAGTTGCTGAGGCTGCCTTTGAACTTGTGATACTTCTGCCTCAGCCTTTCAAGCTCCTGGCATGCAGGCATGTCCCACTGCTCGTGGCACCAACACCCTTTTTACTTCTCTTATAGTATGTGTCATATTGATTGTAATTTTTTGTTTGTATCTATACTTCTACCCAGTTAGACCATGAACTCAGTAGCAGAGAATCTTCAATGTTCATGCCTAGAACAGAGGAAGGCATATAAGAGGCTGCCTCACTGAATAATTTCTGAGCTGTACTGACCAGAGTTAAAAATACCACAACGAAACCTTTGAACCACAGCCAGCTGTGAATTCATAAGCACTAGGATTAAATAAGTGCTTGTACAAAAAAAGTATTTTCCAGGTATGCTCAAATACTGTGTTATATTACTTGCTTTGTGGTTTTCTCTTGGAACAAAAAGCAGATTTTGGGAGGTTGATGGAAATACAAACCTTGACTGCTGTTGAAAATTCCAGATGGGAGAATCTGTGTTTTCAACCACTTGGGTGTACACAGGAGATGGCTCATCAGCTGTTGTAAACGATACACAACAATTGGGTATGGATACTTTTCGCTCTGTCAAGGGGCTCCCTGAAATAAAACATAAAGTGATTGTACCTTAGAGTACCAAAAAGAATGCGCTAGTAGAAGCCTAGCACTATACAGGTATAGGCAGAACCATTCCTAAACCTTTGGATCTTTGCTCAAGTTACTCCCTGTATCTGAAATGTGTCTACTGACCTAGTGACACAACTGTTCTTTCAAGGCTACATTCATAAAACTAGAGAGAGAGGACAAAGAACTGCAAAGAGTCTTAGACTTAAGAGTCAGATGACCATTATTAGCACTACTACACATATTCTGTGTGACATTGGGCAAGGATTGTCTAGGTCACAACTTCTTCAAGTAAAATAGGCCATATTATACCACCTAAGATGGTATAAGGTTTAAAAATATGCACTACCAGTAGATAAAACATACAGCTTGGGAGAGGCGGCCTATCCAGTTTCCCCGGCTTTCTCCTTGTGTGTATAGAAATTCATTTGGGCTTGTTGACATTTCCGGAAAAGGTTAAGTTCTGAAACACATTTTGAGGTGGTCCAGAAGAAAGTCACTACACCTCTCAGAGTTGAGACACACATTGAAAGCAGTTAAGACCTGTGCTGAATTAGTTTTACCATTTCAGAGTTTTCACTGAATTTCCTGTTTTATGTAAGTACAAAAAGTAGCCTTATGAATTAAGAATGGCATAATTATTTTAATGAGATTAAAATAACCTCTCATATTTGTTTTGAGAAACTGTTTTCTTATACAACTAAACTCATGCTGATTATACCTATGAAAATTACCTAAGATCAGTATTCTCCCTATTTTACAAATAAGGCAACCAAGGATCAGAAAAGCAAAGTAGCCCACTCATCACACACCTGGTTAACTAGAATTTGGAAGAACCAGCCAGATCTACTGACTCCTCCCTGTAGTGTTTTTCCACTGTAGTACTTCTAATTAATTTTATCTAGTTAAGAGAAGAGCTTCCCTTCTGGCCTAAAATGATTGCATGGAAACCAAGGTGATGCTCTTAACTCAGCCTCTTGAACAACTGGTATTATATTATAGGTATATGCTACCATGTGTATTGATTTTTTTTTCCCTAAAGAGAGAGATTCAATTTTATTTATTTTTTCATCTGGCTTTTGCTTTTCCAACACTTAATGCTGGGGTTCGAGCCCAGGACCTTATGCATGTCCCAACCCTGAGTTTCATTTAGGAATCCCCTAAGGGTTTATGGATCTAGTGTTAAGAATTCCCTGGTTCTAGGTGCATAATTAAAAGCCTGAGTGAGTGGCAATGGAGAAGGAGAAGAGATCTCTAAGGAATTTAAGAGACAGAACAGTTTAATGGATTAGCAAAAGAGAAATATCTAGGTTGATGCTCAGGTTTCCAGATGGGAATTTACGATAGGCCACATTAGAATATTGATGAAGTCAGTTTTAAGTTCAGAAAGGCTTCTGTGTTAAAGGCGTGGGAAATATAATAAGTATCAATAATTAGCCATTTTTATAGGTCTTGTCATGGTTTGAAAGATTTGTGAAGATAGGACCATATCCTGAGAAGTCAGAAATCTGCTCTAGGATAAGTGAGCAGAGCCTACCTTTCAAGCTCAAGTGCATTGCTCTTTCAACCAGGATGCTGACTGCAAAAGTTCTTTCCAACTCAGCAGGGTTCTCCTGGGCCAGGCAGACTTCAGGTATGGTGCTGTTGCAGGGGACCTGGGTAGAGGCAGGTGACTTCTGGTGGCCACAGGGTGGAGAGAGCTCGATCTCAGCATTCCTTCTGGGGACCTGCTCAGACTCACTGTGGCTGCTGCAGTCCATGGAGTCCAACTCATGAGTGGGCTCAGCGTGTTGAGAAAGAGAGGAAAGAACCACATGAACTCGCAAGGCAGCTCCTGAGAGGTTGGAGGCATTTCGCCCAAACAGAGGATACACACCTGCAAGAGCATGAGGAGAATAAGTCTTGGCAAGCAAGAACCAAGAACACTCTCCAATCTTGGAGGAAATACTCACTGAGGGTGCTTGTGACTGGCCCACAGACCCTAATTCACCAATTTACAAAAAAACTATGAAGTTGATATACAGTGTGAGAATTTTTACAGTGTCTCTACTATCTCCAATGTTAAACAGTGAGATCTCTGATTTAAAGCCCAAACCAAATGACTACCAGGCAGAGTTGTTGTGGAAAGGATTCATTCGCTGAGAGCAACTCGTTCAGTCTAAGATTTTTTTGTTTTTTAAGAGAGAGAACAGAGAGAGAGAGAGAGAGAGAGAGAGAGGGAGAGAGAGAAACAATTTTTATTTAGTTTTTCAAGTGACTTTCATTGCTCCAAGACATTGTTGTGTACGTGGTACTGAGGTTTGAACTTGAGTAGTCCTTCATGCTGGGCAAGTGCTGTAACCGCTGAGCCACAGCTCCAGCTCCCAGTCTAAGATTTTTTTGTTGCCATCTTTTTTATTTTTAAATAATCTGTGTTCTTCTTGGTGTAATATGTAAATTATTATAATTATCACAAACAGAAAATAAGAGCAAGTCATAAGAGGGACAACACCCAAAGGCAACACAGTTAAATCTTTATCCTCAGGAAACTTAACAGTATGTATAAGTTTGCTGGATGAATGACTGGATGGATTGACTCATTCAACAAACAACAAATGCCTTGTATAAGGCCCTTGAACAAGTGATAAAAAGCTCAGACCAACAGAATGTGGAGAAGTCTGAGGGACTTGGATGATCTGAAAAGTTAAATAACCTTTTTGGTATAGATTAATAAAAAGGGGTATGTTCTGACCCTTAGATCTATATTCAGTGTCCCAAGTCTACATTCTTTAGAAGAATGAAGTTAAAAGTTTCTCTTTATGAATATTTGTTCAAGCGCACTTGGCTCAGTTAAAGGACTTTTCTTCTTATTTCTCTGAAGTGATTCCAGCCTAGAAAAATAGGGCACACGACATTTGATGAGGTGCTTCACTGGGGCAGATTTACACCAGCCGGGTCCAGAGAGTTCCAGAGAATTTTGGACAATCACCCAAATATGTTCAGTTCTCTTCTTTTAACCTGGGTCAGCTGCTCAACTAAAGGGTCAGAGTAAAGCCTTACTGGGCTAAAATAGAGTCAGGACTCAGTTTTATCAGTTGTAAAGTAGGGAGAAATACTAATCTTACAGGAGTGTTATACTGAACGAATATCATGTTTGTAAACAATCTAGTCTGGCTATCTGCAATTCATTCTGCATTATAATTGCTATTTTTTTATTTTTTAAGAATGCAAAGTTATGTCACTCTTCTATTCAGAATCCATTAAACAGCTTCCCATAGTTCTTGAATAAAAGTCCGAACTCTTCTACTTAGAAGAGAGGGTTAAAACAGTGCTCCTGCCTCCTTCTGTAGCTTTATCTCCCATCATTCCCAACCTATGTATCCTACGATCCAGCAGTCCCTACAGCACCTAAAATGTATTTAATTACTTTACGCCTCTGTGCCTCCACATCAGTTCAACCTCTCTTTAGATACCTTTCTTTCCTCCTTTCTTTGGCTTATCTCTAAATCTTCCGAAACTTGCAGGTCACGTACCACTTCCACTGAGATGTCATCTTTCGACCAGAGACACTGCATTCCTAACCTCCCAGGACTCCACTGAGAATACCTTTTCTATGTATTCTCCCATTAGACAGTACAACCAATGAGGCCAGGAATTATTTCTTACTCATCTTTGTATTCCCAGGGTTAAGCATAAGTATTAAATATCAAACAAAAGAAAGTACCCAACACATGCCATTTGTAAAATGTTACTTGTCCTTTCTGCCTTGTGAATCTGTTTACTATCATGTAAATTTTCTTTACAGGATCACATGCTGACGAGAGAGGATGTATATCCTGGTCTCCTTAGCAGGCATTCCTTTTAGCATAATTAATAATCTATCACTCTAGACCATTGAATAGGTTTTTATACATGTGGTTAAAGGAATGCACTCTATACATACCGAATTTTTACAATGTTCTAGGTACTATGTTAAATACAACAATCTGATAAATTTGGATGTACTCTAGTGCTAAAAAGTTCAGAGCCAGTTCTTGGATCTGTGGTGACCCCAAGGAACTATAACTTGGGAATACCAATCAGTGGACCTCTTTCTTTGACATCTCTTTAGTTATAAGAAACATTACTAAATTATAAATCTTTCAGCATGTAATAATGGAAAGAACACTTACTAGTTTGTGATCCTGTGCAGGTTACCCAACCTCTAAGCCTCCATTTTCATGATTATAAAATGGATCTAATGTGTATCCCACAGGATTGCTGGGACTATCAAATAATGTTCGAGAGAGTGCCTCTATAGTCCTTGTCAGAGTAGATACTCAAATTATAAGAGCTGAGCCTGGCTCCTCACTTACCACTGATAGTTAGCATCCTTGCTGATCTCTCCCCAAGTCTGGCTAGGTCCACATAGGCTGAGCCAATCCAGCTGTCCGTCTGGTGGGGCCTCTCTACACTATCATTGCCATAAGCTCGCCACACTTGGATCTCTAGCCTCTCCTCCCTGAAGTACCAAAGCAGTGAAGGGCCCCGAATGACTTCTGCTTTTTTGGATGCCTTGAAAGTAACCATGACCTGATTTTTGTTTGCAGATTCTTTAGGCTTCTTGAGAGGAGTCCAAAAGGCTTCATGATCATAGAGCTTATAGCGAAGGTAGCAATATGTGCTCTTATGAATATGTGTGTGGCCAGCAAGTAGCACACAATGGATGGGCAGCCACAGTCTTGGGGTGGAGATGGTGACAATGGCTGGCTCCTCTTCATCTATCTTGACAAGATCCTTCAGGCTATTCTCAAAGTTCCAGCCTAACAACTCAGCAGCTTCTAATACCCGTTCTCTATCTCCAGGATGGGTGAAGGAAACTGAAAGTTCCAGACCACCCACAATCTTCTGTAAAAGCTCCAAACCATGAGGTGGGCCCCCATCTTCTGGTAAAATGACAGGATACCATCCTGTGATTCCTTATGGGAGAAAGAAAAGATTTTCAATTATTGTCTTAAAAGTAAAAATGCTTATCCCCTTTCCATCCCATTTCTCCATCATCCTGGTTCAAGACAGAAAAGAAAACATACCAACAGTGAGTTGGACTTTGTCTTTCATCTGATCATTAAAAAGGAAATGAGATTAGATGGGAAGAACAAAGGCTAGGAGCTGGAAGACATGAGTTCTCTCCTTGGCTTGGTCCCAAATCATGGTTTATTCTGGGTAAGCCATTAATCTCTCTCAGCTTTGCTTTCTTTCTATCACAAATGGGAAAATTAATGCTGATCTGGTTTATCAAAGTTGTTATAATTGCTACATGAGGTAATGGCTGAGGAAGAGCTTTGAAAGACAAGTGCTATAAATGATGAAATTGATGAAAATGATTATTATAGTACTGTGAATACAAAGGAAAGGGCACATGGACTAAATATCAGGAGACCTGGGTCTGGTCTCAGGTATTTCACCAAAGGTATTTGCCAATTAGTGAACATATATATTAAGGATCAGGCATTAGATTCCAAAATAATAATAGCTTCCCTTTATTCAATATTTAGTATATTCCAGAAATTCTGCTAGTGCTTTGTATGTATTATTTAATTTAATTCCTCTGATAACTGAGTGTAATTCTGAGGATTAAATGGGATGAAAATCCCTATTTTACACAGAAAATGGAAGCTTAGAGACCTAAGTTTTATTGTAGCTACTGTGTGGTAAAGATTCAAACCCAGGTCTAGTTGGTTCTAAAGTCTATACTACACTTACTATAGGTTCATTCTATCTTATTTGAAACTTCTAGGGCCAGATCTATTTCTAAATTAGAAATTTTCATAGTTTAGAATAAACTGAATATTATACAACAGTCAGGGGTCACATAAGTCAGGAATTAGCAAATTTTTTCTGTAAAGGCCAGATAATAAATATTATAGGCTTTGTGGGCCATTCGGTGTTTGGTGCAACTATTCAACCATTAAGTTTTAGTGACAAAGTGGACACAGACAGTATATAAATGAACATAGTATGTTTCAATAAAAGTTTAATAAAAGGCTGTCTAAATATCATGTCAGGGGAGGCCAGATTTAGCTGCCTAATGAGTTTTTTTTTTTTAAAGAGAGAAACAACTTTTTTTAGTTTTTCACATGGCCTTAGTTGCGTACGTGGTGCTGGGGTTTGAACCCGGGTCCTCGTGCTTGCCAGGCAAGCGCTGAAACCGCTGAGCCACCGCTCCAGCCCCTGAGTTATTTTTTTTAAATTGATTTTCAGAGCTTTTTGGATTTTAGAATTATGTTAAAACAAATTGTAGACTAGTAAGATCATATTCTGAGAAAAGTTTTATTAATTTTACCTTATAAATGAAATGATTTGGACTTACTGAGATTCATTTGCCAAAAGTTACATAGAATTTTATGACTTTTGGACAGGCATTTAATTTTTCTGGCCTTCTAAGTTTTTGTCAACAAAATGTGGAGACTAAAAATGTTGATCTTTAAAGCTTCTTTCTTCTTGGACAATCTAATAATCTATGGCCTTGGCTTTAGTAACCTCTCAACTGAGTATTAGCTTCTCTATAAGCTAGTGATTCTTAACGTTATTTTGGTGTCAGGTCTCTTTTGTTCTAATAAAAGCTACTCCCTCCAGAAAAATGCACAATTCATGTATAATTTCACATTTGTGTTTAAGAATTGCTTAGACTGGAGAGTCCATTTATCTCTGAGATTCTATATTTGAGATTAGTGGTAGGAGGAAAGAAAATAGAAGAATTCAGAAGTGGGCTCAGCAGTTAGAGCACTTGTCTGGTATGTGCAAGGACCCAGGTTCAAACCCCAGCTCCACATACACAACTAAGTGTTGGAGAAACAAAGGCCATATAAAAAATAAATAAAATTGATTCTCTTTCTCTAAAAAAAGAACTCAGCATACAAAGACAAATATGAAATATCCCAAATTGTCTAAAAGGCTATTCACAGGGTTAATTTTAATTTGTAGAGATGGATTTACCAGAGGTGCCTGTTCTCTGACAAACTCTATAGTAAGTTTCAGAAGGAAGGAAGCTGAGGTATCCTATGAGCCCAGCTCTATACCCAAATCTTTCACATGTATAATTTCAATAAATGCTTTTATAATGTTGTGAAATCTTTCCATTTTTACAGATAAGGAAATTATGGATCTGGAATATGAAGTGATTTGTTCCAGGTCACAAAAAGTGACAGAAGTGAGGACTTAGTTATCTATCAAGTCGTATAAATTTCTCTCTGGTAGACACACAGGTACTATTTTGAGGGCAGTGCTCATTCTGGAAACTAGACTACACAGTCCTAAAGAGAAAGATGGATGAGAGAAGGAAAACTGCTGGGTACCAAGCATGTGTCATGTCCTTTATCTGATTCCATCCATTACTACCTTGTAGACATGTCAGGATTAACTGCCTCTACAGAGGATCTATGAAAATTGGGGCTCAGTCAGGTCAAATCACTTACCCTAGGTGGGGTAAGGATGGGACTAATATTTTCACACTGCCATGGTGATTGTGGGTATATTTTTGAACTTTTATCACATACCCTATTCCTTCTTCTTCAGAGGAGGACAGTATAATGAAAAATAATCAGTGAATCTGAACTTGATTTCAATTCTGCTACTCATCAGCTAGATAATTTTTACAAATCACTTAATCCCTGATCCTGTTTTCTCATCTGTCAAATGAAAATAAGATCATGTATCCTTGTCAGGCAGAGTAATTGTGAGAAAATATTTTATAAAATGCTATATATAAATAAAGTAAGGGATATAGCCATATTCTTCTCCTCCTTCTCCCTTCTCTTCATCATCATCATTCTTAGAGTAGGATGAGTACAATGAATAAAATGTTTGAGTTCCTTTGTTTTATTAGAAGACCTTTGGAATAATTAGGAAAGACTGAGGCCTTAATATGCTTTTTTCTTTTTTTTTAAGAGAGGAGGACAGTGAGAGTGAGAGTGAGAAAGAGAGACTCAATTTCACTTAGTTTTTCATGTGGCCTTTGTTGCTCAAACACTTTGTTCTGTACGTGATGCTGGGGTGCAAACCCACGTCCATGTGCATGCGAGGCAAGCAATGAAACCGTTGAGCCACCGCTACAGCCCCTTTAATATGCTTTTAAGAAAAGCTTTGAAATACATGGAAGAGTTCAGAAGTTTGTGTTAAGGGGGAGTGTGTTTTCTTTAGCACATTTTTCAAGGTAGCCACCCACAGAAGATTACCTCTTGAAGGGAACTGAATGGGAACAGGCAGGGGTAGGATCAGAATTGTGATAATTTAGATCCTTACCAGATCTCTTGACCAGCAACTCTTTTGTTGGAATCTTTACTACTCCAAGCAGATACTCTTTGCATGACTGGATACTGGTTATAGTACTGACTGTTAAATTAAGCAAAAAAGAAAAAAAATACTTGGTGGCCTATTGGTCAAGGGGCTTTGTTTAGAGTATATTCACATAACCTTCTACTCTTATATTCACTGAATCTCAGTGGTAAAAGATGCTTTAGAGATTATCTTGCTTACGTTCTAATTAAAGTCTGGATGCCTTAAAATTTTTTAAACATTTTATTTTAAAAAAATGGCAGGCATACAGAAAAGTTTCTAAGAATATTATAATGAATTCCTATACATCCTTCACCTAGATTCACTCATTAACATCTGGACACGTTTTGTCTTTTTGCAGTAATGACACACACACACACACACACACACACACACACACACACACTTACTTTTTTGCTACATCTTTCAGAAATAAGTTGCAGAGATCATAACCCCTCATCTTAAAACATTTCAGTGTGTATCTCCTAAGAAGGGCCATACCATTCAAACAGCCTCTTTTAATTCTGACTATGATGAGTCATTTGGCTCTTACCTGACTTGGTATTTTCATGATAGATAGCAAAAGTAATTTCTGCATATTCTAATAGCTCTGCCAGGAAACAGGCCTCTCCACTAGAGTGCTGCGTGACCAAGTTACATGGGAACTCAATGTGATGGGAGAACTCAGGGCAGAAAGAACAGGCCACAGGGCGGGTTCTACGTTGTTCTCCCTTGGGCAGAAATGAGAGATGAGTGGTCACAGAGGCATTGACTCCAATTGTGGCACTTAATTGTACAGCAGGTTCCTGCTCAGCCAAAGCCCTGTAGAGAAGAAGGGTAGGAATGAGAAGAAGATACCATGGTATTATCAGAAATCAACTTGACTGCCTAGAAAAACTTCTCTGCTTCCATAAAACCACTAAGAATACTAAGCGACAATTTTTTTTTTTTAAAAAGAGAGTGAGAAACAGAAAATCAATTTTTATTTACTTCTCATTGGATTTTTGTTATTCTGACACTTAGTTGTGTATGTGGTGCTGGGGTTCAAATCTGGGTCCTCACACATGCCAGGCGAGTACTCTACTGCTGAGCCACCTCTGCAGCCCCAACAATATGGTTTCTATCAGGGCTTTTAGCAGTGCTACAATGTGCTTTCTTAATAATCTAGATATCATAGCATACTTGATTGGGGGTTGGGGGAGACTATACTAATTTGCCTATACTAACTGACACTCCAAGGCATTGTACTGTCAATGCCCTTAGTCAAACACAGGAACCAACTGCCTTTGAATAAGTTGGGTTTACTGCTCATTGCAATAAGAAAACTATATACCATGAGGAATCATAGGGCATCTCAGCAAAATGGTCTTAGAAAGAACCTGTAGTAGTGGGCTCATATTAGCTCATTAGAGGAGAGCTCAAAGGAGCAGGGCTTTACTCTGGACTGGCTTTCTTAATGAGTCTTATCTGGAAG
>PVKS010018201.1:0-29054 GCA_004027875.1 Aplodontia rufa
CCCAATCCAAGACAAATATGGATTATTTATTCAATAGTCCTACATTGTCTCTATTATGCTTCCATTAATTGTAAATACTCGATACAATTGCTTTTGGCATTATATTCTAAATAATTTTCTTGATTTACCCCAAGTAATTCTGAATTAAAATTAGGTGAATATTGAGGATTAATACAATACTGTTATAAAAAGCACTATGCCCAAAATAAAATTCCCACAGTAATTTCACCATTCCTGTTTTTTAAATAATGGAAATGCAAAACAACAAATTTAAGCTTATTATTTTTCTCCCATCTAGATAGTGAAGGAGATCAGAATATGATCCCAAAATATGCCACTTTGGCACAGGGATTTTTGAATTGAAGGCTATTAACAAACACCAAACAAGCAGCTCTCCAATCCCCCCCGCCCCCTGCCTTCTAGCAGGGTACAAATTTCCCTTTTGTGAAGGAAATTTACATCTGTAAAAACAAATTTCCAAATGTGAACAGTTCTCCACCCCCATACCAAGAGGAGACAAACTCTAGAGACAGCTGCTGTCACCTAAACTTTGCCAAATAGAGACCAGAGTGGTGGCTCAGCAGCTAAGGGGCTTACCAGACCCAATCCTCTTTCCCTTGTTTACACTTTTCTCCCACTTTGCTGCCCTTAGTTAAAATGATATTTAAGCCCCAAGGCTTATCTCTTTAGAGTTTTCACTTCTTTTGAGTCCTTCACTCCATATACATATGAAATAAACCTTTTCTTTAGTTAATCTGCCATTTCTCAGTTTAATGAGCAGGTCCCAACTCCTGAATCTAAGAATGTAAAGAAGTTTTTCATCCCCTACAACAGAATTTAGATGTTTTAGTGATGTTTAAGATACTGTAACAGGGGCTCCTTTTATTTGAAGAAGGTTCTAGTCGTTGCCTTAACTGTTTCCATTTTGTTTTTCGGACCTATTCTGACTTATTTTACCTTTACCAGCTTATCCTAAATTTTAGGAACAGTGAAGTTCACAGGTAAATACCCTATGATGGAACTGAAACTGCCCCTCAAGTGGTACTGACCTCCTTGTGGCCAGCAGGACACTGTATGACTGAATCTGAAATAAGTATCAACCAAACCCTCAGCTGCCCAAGATTGCTTAAGTACACATACTTTTGGCCTGTGCTTTTGTTCTTCCCCTATATAATCCTACAGCTATTGTTAGCACCCCTAAGACATTAGTTAGGATGCTGGTCATACTGAAAAAAAATTCTTTCACCACCAAGCATCTCTTTGCTGTTTGGATTCTTTCTGGGGCAACTGACTGGACCTGATCTGTTGGGACCTCTGGAGATAGAACTTCTCTGCTAGGATTCCAGTAACAACACTAGTTAAGTGGTTATTTAGAAATATATTTCTAGTCTAGTTTTTTCTCCCACATTCCAGACTATATTTCCAATTTCCTACTCTACAATCCTATCAGAGACCTCTGATAGACATCTCAAATGTAAATAGCATGTCCAAAACAGAACTGATCCTTACCCTCCCCAAACCTATGCCTTACTTCCAGTGGCCCATACCAAAAACTATGCATTATCTTTTACTTTTTCAAGTCAACCTACCCATTAGGTCATACTGACATCAACCAGTGTTATTCTGGAGTTTTGAGGCCTTGACTGTTATTATGAAATTATAAAACTTAGAAATAAGCATTTAAATAAGCATAAAAGTTTTTACTATTGTACATAATATTAAAATGCCTAATTTCATACATTTACAAATAAACTAATTTGAGATCATAAATCATTTTTACATTGCTAACACTATTATTTGATTATCTGAATCATTCTGTGAATTTGAAAAGACCATTCCATTTAATTGGGGTCAATGTTAATACTGGAAGCTGCCCTTACATCCTACCTATCCTATAGGTGATGGCTTTACTATCTCAAATTAAATCAGGATGTTAATATTAGAAGTTGTACTTCTGCAAAGCACTAGCAGGCAACAGTTACAAAGTTTTGTAAGGAAGATACAAAATGAATTTAATAAGAGCAAAAACATTCAGTTTGTATAATAGCTATGAACCAAGAAACATGATTTTTATAATCCCGAACCTTTACTTAGTTATGTATTATATCCCCTGTTTATTCTGAAATCACAATAATCTTTATAACAAAAAATTTATCTTTTTACCAAAATGTTAAATGAGCTTAATTCCGGCCTGCTTTGGAGCCATCCTAACATGGAATAAAGTGAGAGGCAAAGTCTTACCTCAGTTGTAGCTGGTCTCTTGACAAATCTTTAAGTATGTTATTTCTGAAGCTGATCTTTGCCTCTTTCTTAAATATGATTCCACCTAATTCTTATATATTATTTCTTGAGTCTATAGAAATATTAACACAATACAATATAACATCTGAAACATGAATCAGACAAAAGCTAAGAGAGCTCATAACTTTGTGGAAAAAGAGGCAAAAAGGTTTTCATGTTCCACATTGTCAACCTTTAAACAAACCAGACTCTCCTTATTACCTTT
This sequence comes from Aplodontia rufa, assembly GCA_004027875.1. Lineage (NCBI taxonomy): Eukaryota > Metazoa > Chordata > Mammalia > Rodentia > Aplodontiidae > Aplodontia > Aplodontia rufa. The sequence continues at coordinate 2,507 of PVKS010018201.1, forward strand.
CAAAAATGTATTTAAATTCCTATCCCAGTATAAAGAGTAATACAAAATTTTATGCATATCACTCACTGATGGGCAAGTTATGCTTATTCAATTACAAAACATTAAGTGATATAAATATATTCCCAACTAAATCTGATATTTCCATATAAGTCTAAAAGATACTACTTCTACAGATAACTTTAGTTTGGAGAAGACCAGCTTGGTAAAGTGCTCTCCTAAGCTTCACATTTTCAAAGACTTGTGTACGTGGAAGACATGAATACATCTAATATCCAAACAAGCCAGCAACAGCATCACAATCTTTATATTAACCAAGGTTAACTTTAGAAGAAAAATTTAGAATCCACAGTGTATGGTAATAACCTAAAATAATAGCTGTTTGTTTAACCAGAGTTGTACAAACTCTAATTCCATCAAGACTAGTTCCCCTAAAAAATAAAACCTAATAGACATAAAAATTATCTTGACAGATAAAAGCAGATCAATGTTTTAAGAAACCCTTGTTACTTCAACACATAGAGAGTTAGATTCTGGTTTGTATCAGTGCATTAAAATTTGACCTGAGAAGAAACTTTAAATAATTTTGTGCTAATTATAGCCAGCTTAATTGATCACATGCAAACTTTTTGAGATTTACCCTCTGAATGACTTGTACAACTCGCTCAGACACACTATAACATGTTTACTTAACCAAAGTACCTTCTCATTCAGAAACATGTTTTTCCTTCTAATTCTCCATATTAAAATATATGTCCATACCTATAACTTTCTTCTAAGTCTTTACAGTTGCTGATTCTTTCTTAAATTTACATTCTGAAACAATCCTAAGAATTATTTTTGAGGTCTGCACTCATTGGCTTTGGAAAAACACTCTCACAGAGCATGTTTCCATATCTGTAAATAAAACTGATATAAATAATTTTTAAAAATTTTTTTAGTTTAGATAAATTACTCCTTTTTAACAACATGAAATACTTTACTCTTTTTACCATACTTTAATTGAAATACAATTGAAACTTTTTATACTCATTGTATATAGAATTACACCTGTTAAAATTTTGACTCTCAGAGGTGGAGCAGTGGCTCTGCATTTGGAGCACTTGCCTGGCATGCACAAAGGACATGGGTTCAAACTCCAGCACCACATACACAGTGTTGGCAAAGCAAAGGCCAGATGAAAAAAATAAAATTGATTCTCTCTCTTAAAAGAAAACAAAAAGGGCTAGAGCGGTGGTTCAGCTGTTACGGCGCTTCCCTGGTACATGCGAGTACGCAGGAGTCAAACCCCAGCACCAAGTACACAATGAAGTGTTGGAGCAACGAAGGCCACATGAAAAACTAAATAAAACTGATTCTCTCTCCCTCTCTCTAAAAAATAAAAAAATAAAAAGGAATTTTGACTCTTAATAAACTTGCTTTTAGTGAAGACTCAAACAAAGCAATCTTAATTTTTTTCACTTACTAATTTAAAAAACACATTTAATAGACTCAAATATTGTTTACCTTCTGGAATTTAAGAAGTCAAGAGTACTTAAATCTATATTTTTAACAGTTGAATCTATATTTAACTTCACCTATTAATCAGCTATTTTCTCTAACAAACATTTATGAAGATTAATCCCATTTATGTTAAACCTAACTTACTCATTTTTTACTGTTAACTTTATGTAACTCATAAAAACCAAGCTATTAGACAAGTGTAGTTAACAGTATAAGCCATCTTTTCTTTTCCCTGCTGAAGAAAAACCTTAGAAGCAATGGACATTACATTTCAAAATTTTATAAAAACCAACACTCTATTAATTTGCCTGACCATCTAGAAAAACACGTGGATTAGTAAATTTTAAAGACATCTTTACTCTTATTTAACCAATTTAGACTTTTTCTTAATGGTTTAAATCACATGAACTAAAATCTATTTGGATCCACTCTTTTCAAAAAAATTTTTTAAATTTATGAGCACACACATTTATCTATAAGCCAATTTTGGTACCATGTAAACAATTTATAGACAAAAACACATGATATGTAGACACAATATACAATACATAGGTATGCACAAATGTACATTTAAAAAGCAGGAAACATTTTACAGCTTATCTTAAATAACTGATCTCTAAATAAAGATAGCAAGAAAAACAGTTTAAAAAAAGAGCAGTAAGACAAATCAGAACAAAATATATTAATTTAGGTGTACAGGAACAAATGCGAATTCACCACAAAAACCATCAGCTCAAAAAAGACAAAGGTTATGGAGAGGGGGGTTCATGACCATAATTACTCTAGTAAAGCAGCACACAGAACATCTTTATCAGACCAGAGCACACATCTGGACCAGATTAGTGTCAGTCCAGACATGTAAAGAATGTATTAGCCCATGAGGTCCTCAGGAAAAAATTCTCAAGGTAAAGAAAACTTAAACATATGGGATCTTTCCATTTTCCTTTTCTTGTGCGCATCTGGAGAGAAGAGGAAACCCCATAGGAAGTAGGGCATCCCCTGACATTCCTGGGCCTATCCTACCAACTTCCTGAAGTTCAGTCTCTGTGACCTGTGTTATTCCCAAAACAAAGCAGACCCCTTAAGCATCCTCAAAAGGTCCAGGACCTGGTATAACTGGCCTTTCCAGATTCCCTTGGTTCTGTCTCTCCAGTTCTCTAGTATTAGGAAGGAACTTATTGAGAGTGAAATCCTAGAGTTCAAGAATAGATAAAATGGCCAATTCATGTTCCACAGCAATTTGGATTTAAAAGTGACACTTTTTTATCTAGTCTTGAACCAGTTTTGGATAATTGCTTATGCAGCTTACATTCCAGATGTAAGCCTTGGAGAGACAGAGATCTGACAGAAAGTTAAGGAGTAAGAAAAGCTGCATGATAGGCAAAGGACATTAAATAGGGCACCCCTTTACCTTAAACATGAATTAGGAGTGCTCAGTGAGGTCCCACAATGTTCTGTTGGTCCCTAAGGGCTGTGACATCTACTTTACTAGAGTATGTTCTAGCCAAAAACCCATCAATTACCTCAAGAGTTTTTCTCTACAGTCACTTAGAATCAGAGGTGGAGAAGAGAGTTCTAGAAAAGACTAAACAGAAAAAGCAACCAGAAAAGAACTGGGGTAAGTAAAGATAACCAATAACAGCCAACGATAACTGATGAAAACTGGGTAGAAACACGGAATGTTACAGAGCTGGGGTCCTTCCAGGAAACTGAGGCAGTGTGAAGACTGCCCCCACCCACCCACCTTCAAACCCAGTTAGAAAGATTTCAGACATGTTGCTCAGAGGAACAGGCATGACTTTACTGAAAGACTAGGAAATGAGAAAGAGCACTTTCTCAAATGAGAGAGCAGGTCCTCTCAGAAAGAGAAGGGACATGCTTCTTCTGCACTCCAGTTTTAATGGGTTCCCAGAGAAACTCATCCAGGCAGGTCCCCTCTTGACTTGACTGACAGCAGCATGACGTCAGATTTTCAGGACCCCCACTGCCATGACAACACTAGGTTACTCTGGCCCATACTGACTGGTTCATTGGATTCCTAAAAATAAATTCTTCACAGATTTTATGGTTAGAAGGAATTATTCTTATCTCCCTGAGTTCTGGAATCTGGTCTGCGAAAAGGATCACAAACGTATCCCCCTTCAGAGTAACTTAAGTTCCTTTTACCAACATTATTTCATCTGTATTTCTCCTGCAGGCAGCAGATAGTTTGATGAGGAATGCAGCATAGCCTATCCACTAAAGCCATGCAGGGCTGCAGGTAAATTGCTGCTTGGAAAACTAAGCATGTAGGGGTCAGCACAATGGCCCATTTTACAGAATTGTTCCCTTAACCTCATATTCCCACCATTCTCATCTGTCTGTCCCCTACTAACAGGAGTAGGGAAGAAGAAAAAGGAGAAAAGCAGGATTAGAGACAAGATGTACAGACAACATTTTCAAATGTTTTCTATAAAAGTGAGCAAAGAAGTTGGGCAGGACAGATGGAGAATGGAGGCTCAAGAGAATTTTTTAGAAATGTGAAAATAATAGATGTTTGAGGCCTGATCAAAATAATCTTGTAGAAAGAGAAAAACTATTGATGATGGAAGAGAGGGGAGAACTGCTGTGATTACGCACTGATGTAGATGAGAGGAAATGGAATCTAGCATAGTGGAGACAGCTTACTGTATGGAAAGCAGTGTGGAGACTCCTCAAAAAATCAGGGTTGGATCCACCAAATGACCCAGCTATCCTTCTGGGTATTTCCCCAGAGTTAGAATCAGCACATTACAGCAACACAGCAAAAAACATGTTCATAGCACCTCAATTTACAATAGCTTAATTATGGAACCAACCCAGATACCCCTCACTGAATGAATGGATCCAAAAGCTATGGTACATATATATAATGGAGTTTTACTCAGCTATTAGAAAAAATGATATTGAAGCCATTAAAGGTAAATGGATGGCAAAGGAAAAAATCATGCTGAGCAAAGTTAGCCAAACCCAGAGAGTCAAGGGCTGAATGTTTTCCTACATTTGTGGTGGCTGGAGCTAATCCCAGGCTTGGGGCAAAGGTAGATCAAACGCATGGATTAGAACCTCAGAACAAAAATGCAGTATGTTAATATTTATGAGATACAGTTGCAAGATACTGCATAAGACATTTGAACAAGCTATTTTGCATGTCTTTACAAAAACATAAATGTTTAATCCTGTTGTCAAATATATAGAAGAGTAACAAGGGATGAAAGGAAGGGAGGAGAAGGGGAAATGTTGGAACTAAGATAAAGCAAGGTATATTCTAAGCATTTCTAAGTACATCACTGTATATATATTTTAGGAAAAATATAGTACCCAGAAGAAAGGCAAGGGATCAGGGGACGGGAGGAGGGAGGTAGAGGGGCAGGTGGTGGATACTGACCAAACTGTATTGTGTGCATCTAGGAATATATGACAACAAATCCCATCATTATGTATAACTATAATGAACTAATAAAAAAATAAAAGAATCCTTTTCAAACTTTTAAGTATTTGCTTGTTTTTTTTTTTGTTTGTTTTTTTTCAGGGCTGAGGATTTGCTTGATTTTTAAAGCATGCCCAAAATACTAAGCTGTGGATGTGGACATTTTATTCCTATAAAAGTAATTTTTAAGTTCAAAATCCATCTTACCAGTAGGTTTTAAATAACTTTGGGCTAGCTATACAGCTCAGTTGTAAACCACTTGTCTAGTATGTGTCAGGCCCCAGGTTTTATCATCAGGACCACCCAAAAAAGAAATAAGGAAAAAATATTTTATTATTCAGCATTAACAAGAGCAACTCACAATATTTAGTGGAACCTCAAAAAAAGTATTAGTTACAACTTGATTTTCTGTCAAATTATTTTAGATATTTTGCATTTTAAGGTTTTGATTCTGATGATCTGTGATTAAACAGATGATAATTCAGGCTTTAAAATACAGTGGCATCAGGGCTAGAGCAGTCGTTCAGGGTTACAGTGCTTGCAGAGCATGGGCAACTACACGAGTTCAAATCCCAGCACCACATACACAATGAAGTATCAGAGCAACGAAAGCCACATGAAAAACAAAATAAAATTGTTTCTCTCCCTCTCAAAAAACAAAAACAAAACAAAAAAAAAAACAAAAAAAAAACCCCAGGGTTGGGGATTTAGCTCAGTGGCAGAGCGCCTGCCTAGCATGTGCAAGGCCTCAACTCTGAAAAAAAAAAAAAAAATACACTGGCCTCTTCGTAGCAAGAATACTAACAAATTCAACTGAGAAAAAGAACATGGAATTTGTCACTAGAATTAAATCTAGACCACAAAAATCACAAAACATGGCTAATCACTAAATTTAAATTCCCTTAAAGTCTGACATAATTCCCTAGTCCCTGAATTTATAATCTGTGACCCATTGCTACAGTAGAAGAGAGGAGAAATAAACACATGTGAACACACAGGGTCAATTCTCCCTTTGTTATGGTTGTCAGGTAACTTTCTCAAAGACAAATCATTGAATCCACTAATTTTTATTTGTATTTTTTTTGGGTACAGGGGTTGAACCTAGCAGTGGTTTACCACCCAACCGTATCCTTAGCCTGTTTATTTTTTATCTTGAGATATGGCCTAAGTTGCTGAGGCTGGCTTTGGATTTGTGATATCTCCTGCCTCAGCTCCTGAGCCACTGGATTACTGGTGTGTACCACTGTGCCCAGCTGGATCCATTTTTTAAATTTTAATTTGTACTCACAGATAATTAATACATATCACTTAGAAAAGTTAATACAGTTGACAGGTTAATAGTTCTTCTTTCTCTTGCCACATTTCAGTGGCACAACACAGTGGCACAAATTTAGATACTCAAATATCTGAGGCTAAACATTCACTAGAAATTCAGTACATCTTTATCTTTAGTACTTATTCTCAATAACCTAATAACCTTTAGAACTTTCAAACCAAATAATCATTCAATCAAGTCCAAGACTAAAACTTTCTTCCTCAAAGAAGTAATTTTAAATTAAATCCATTCTATTCTGATTAATCCTTTATTTCAAATGGATATCCCTGTTAACTGTTACACAGAAATTAACTTAATAGAATAAGCCAGACCATCAGGATTAGTGGCTCATAAATTGCCTCTATTTATAAATGTAATCATTATAATTATATTGGATATGAATGTAACTTCTTCAAAGGAAGACCATTTACCCCTATTTAGTAATTGCCCTTTATCACTAGGGGGAAAGGAAAGACATGGTCAAATATAGAAATAAGTTATCACTTCTAATTTTCAAAGTAAAAATACATATTTACACAGACATTTAATCTTCACTAAATAATCCAACTTAAAAATTAAAGACTGCAAGATTTGAACATGTAAGGATGGTTACAATATGAAAAGAAAGCCCGTCCACAGTAAGTCCTCTAGTAGACAGAGCAGCATTCTTTGCCCTCCAATTTACCATGAAAACTTGATAGCTAATTTTTTTGGAAAAGAATATTCAACTAGACTGAAAATGACTACTAGATTCTTCAATTTAACAAATGGCAATTGTACAATTTGTTTTTTCTGATTTCCCAATGCTTCTATGCCTGACTTCAAACCAACAGTATATATGTGAATGGTTTAATTCCTCAGATGATGACAATATTCAGCCATTCACATCAAAAAACTAAATGAAGAGAAATTATTTTCAGAGACTAAGAGCCATCTACTCCTGCAGTATTCTACACTGTCTGTGCATCAGGGTGGATCACCAAATAGTGATATACTTGGCCCACATCACCTTAGCTCTTTTAAAAATTAGCTTCACTGACCTGTTGCTCTTTCATGCTATGTCAACTTAACTGTTCTTAAAAGAATTTAATTCGGGGGGAAAAATGGATACTAGCTTTATTGATCTTTTTTTTAAATTTTTTACTAAGAGTTGAGATATTGTACAATCATAAATACATAGAAAGTAACAATATGATAGGCATATGTTCTTAAACCAGAATTACCCCCACGTTGCCCATACCACAGTCTCCTGATTCTTCTATATTTCGCCCCTACAAGTGATATAAAAAGTTAGACTGTGAATTTCGCACAATTAAATGACTGCACAAGTATTATTGGATTCCCTACCCCCCTCCACCATGTCTCCCCTCCCCCTGCCACATATCTATGGTTGCCCTAGATTATGTATGTGTTGCTATGCCTTTTCTGGGTCTAATACATGAGTTTGACTACTTTCACCCAAGCCTGGGTTTAGCTCCAGCAGCTTCATTGATCCTTAAGAGTTATATAATTTATTGCTGTGACAAACTTTTCACACAATTACATTGATTCTTAATCAGCATTGTAATCAACTTTTCCACTTTTATTCCTTTGATTACATTTTCATTTGTATGGTCTCAAATTCTTTCAAGAAATGAATTATATAGTCATTTCTAAATAATGATAACTGTAGTATGAATAAATACTTCAGATAATACAGTCAACAGCTCATTTTCAGTTAAAAGCTTGAAAAATTAAAGAAAATGGAACAAAATGGAAAATTTTATTCAATAGTATTTTAAAAGTTCTTACTAAACGTAAAATAAATCGTCCTTGTTAGATATAGTGGTATACACTTGTAACCCCAGAGGCTCAGGACACTGAGGCAAGAGGATCACAAGTTCAAAGCCAGCCTCAGCAACTTAGCAAGACCCTACACAACTTAGCGAGACCCTCTCTAAAAATAAATAAAAATGGGCTGAGGATGTTGCTCAGTGGTTAACCACTGCTAGGTTTAACCCCTAGTAGACACACACACAAATTAATCATTCATGATGGTGGCCCAGTATCAATGACATGTAATAAAGCCCTATATACTCATTCCATACTTGCAAATCCAGACCATACATCTCTATATAAACTGCAATGGGACATTCAAAAGACAATCTCATAAAAGTCCTACCTAATTTTATAAATTGGTTCTTTTTGTAACTATACACTTTCAAAGCTATCGTGTTGTATAAACAAGATGCCACAATGATAAATTTCACTTTTACATTTTAACCATGAAGAGGCAATTCTTTTAAATAATATATCATCTAAGAAAGTTAGCTGATGATTCCATTTTATAGTTAATATTCAAATTCCTTGAATTTTGCTCAAAATTTATAGATTTTAAAAACATACACATACATATATGTATATATAGTTTATGTATATATGTGTATGTATGCATATATACACACACACAAAAAAAACTTCAGGCTGCAGTCAAGGTGCATATATTGAATTTGTTACCATTTCTCTTTTGTCTCCTTTAATTTTCTATGGTCTCAGCTGGAGAGGTGGCTCAGCGGTTGTGGTGCTTGCCTGGCATGCACAAATACACAGGTTTAAACCCCACCACCCACGTACACAAATAAGTGTCAGAGCAACGAAAGCCATGTGAAAAACTCAAAAATTGATTCTGTCTCTCCCTCATTGTCCATCTCTCTTTAAAAAAAAATCTATGATCTCACCACTGTTTCACCTTTTATGATAATGACATTATTTATAACCCCAGATAGATGTCTTACAGAATGTATATATTCTGGATTTGTCAGATTCATACTTCATGATTAAAATTTTTTGAGAGAGAGAACAACAGTGAAAAAGAATTGATTTTATTTTTTCACGTGGCTTTTGTTGCTCTGACTTCATTTTGTATGTGGTACTGCAGTTCGAACTCATGTCCTCATAGCGCTGTAACCGCTAAGCCACTCCCACCCCTTCATAATTAGATTTTAACCTTTTTTTTTAAACCTGGTTTTTGTTTTTCAAACACTTAGTTGTATATATGGTGCTGGGGTTCAAACCCGGGTCCTCACACATGCCTGCGAAGTGCTCCACCATTGAGCCACCTCTCCAGACCATTAAACATTTTTGACAGACACTACACAGATAACATTAGGTGTGTCCCATTGCACCACTTCAGGAGGCACATGTCAGTTGTCGACAACAGGTAATGCTAAATTTTATCCCTGAGTGAAGGGTGTAACTGTCAGATCTTTCCATTATAAAGGTGTGTCTTTTCTCTTTGCAATCAGTAAATAATCAGTGCAGTGATATATTAAGACCATGTGAATATCATGTTCACTTAAGGCCTTTTGCTCAATAGTTTTAACATCTAATGATGATTCTTAATAGAGTCAAATTACAGTGTGTAAAATGCTGACTTTGATTTTATCATTCTTTCTACATTCCCCTATAAAGAATAACTTCACACCCCCCGCCTTTGTTACTTCTTTGTATTGGGATGGGTTGTTTTTCAAAAAAACAATTTTTAAAAATTAAATGATATTTTAGTATCATTATGAGCTTATGAATTATTTCATTCAGTGTATTAAAAACGATTACTATCAGAATCCTATCATTTATAAAACTCTGTGTGCTTCCCAGGGGAAAAAAAAACACAAAAACAAAAATGATTACTATCATTATTGTTTTAAATGATACTGGGGACTGAACCCAGGAGGGCCATACCACTGCATTACATTCCAGCCCTGTTTTGCGACAGGGTCTAAGTTGCTCTTGCTGCTCTCAAACTTCTGATCCTCCTGCCTCAGCTTCCCAAATAGCTGGGATTACAGGCATGTGCCATCATGCCCAGCTGGTTATTCTTTTTGATCTTCAAACTGTTCACAATTTTCCTATGGGAATCCTTAAAGCAGGCCCCTGTGTCTTTTTCACATGTCCCCATCAAATTATGAGTACTACTTAGCTTTCTAAAATAACAGAATGTTCCAGGATCTCTTCCTCACGATGTGGAATCAGCAATTTTTCTAGGGAGTACTGGTTCCTTTTAGTAGGAAATATTTCAAAACCAAAATCTGGGCCCTGAGTATATTCATTCTTACCATGGAACCACAACATCTAAACCCTGTCCATTTACTGAAATAGAAAACACATTTTAAAATCTATGAATTCACATTAAATATAGCACAATTCAAATTGAATGGCATAATACACTCAATTTTGTCCCATTCCTTCTTTATATCTCCTAAGAACCCTGGTTCCACAAAAATCCAATACAATTACTCATTTGCTTTATCTTATACTACAGATAAATAATTTCAGGATTACTACACAAGTATCACAATCAATAACAGGGACTAAGTACAGTTAAATATACTTTTTAAATTTTTTTGATTCTTTTTAGTTAAAAATGACAACAGAATTCATTTTGATATAATTACAAAAGCATGGAATATAAATTTTTAAATTCAGTCCCCAGTACTTCCCTTTCCCTCACCCTCCTCCATTCCCTTCCCTCTATTCTACTGATCTTTCTGCTATTTACTTATATTTCTTTAATTAGTGTCTTGTGGATGTACATGGTGAGATTCACTGTGGTATATTCATATATGTACACAGGAATGTTAGGTCAGGTTCATTCCACTGTCTTACCCTGTCTCATCTCCCTTCCCTTCATTCCACTGATTTTTTTTTAATCCCCTCATTCTTATTTTGGATTAGCTTCTACAAATCAGAAAAAAACATTTCACCTTTGACTTTTGGGGACTGGCTTATTTCACTTAGCATGATAGTCTCCAGTTCCATCCATTTACCAGCCAATGCCATCATGTCATTCTTCTTTATGACTAATAATTGTGTATATATGCCACCTTTTATTTATCCATTCATGTGTTGAAGGGCGCCTAGGTTGGCTCCATAGCGTGGCTATTGTGAATTGTGCTGCTATAAACGTTGATGTGGCTGCATCACTATAGTGGGCTGAATTTTTTTTTTTTTTTTTTTAAAGAAAAGAGGAAGATACAGAAATAGAGAATTTTATTTTTTCATCTGGCCTTTGTTTCTCTGACACTTAGTTGTTTATGTGGTGCTGGGGTTTGAACCTGGGACCTTTGCATGTCAGGCAAGCACCCTAATCACTGAGCCAACTGCTCCATCCCCCAGTATGCTGACTTTAAAATCTTTAGATATTTATCAAGGGAGTAGGATAACTGGGTCAAATGGTGATTCCATTGCTAGTTTGAGGAATTTCCATGCTGTTTTCCAAAGTGGTTACACCAATTTTGCAGTCCCACCAACTATATATATGTACCCTTTTCTCCACATCCTCAACATTGTTACTTGTATTCTTTTTTTCAAATTTATTAGAAGTATATAGCGATACAGGATACAGATGAGGGGAAAACATTATCAAAACAGTAGCAATCAATGTGTACAAACTTTGTTATCCAGGGGTAATGCCAACACATAAACCACCATGGGTTTCACCTGTTGCATTTTCCCCCAGAAGAACTCAAGTGTTAAATGGGTAGCTCGTGGAGGAATGACATCGGCTTCTGGGATGGTTCCCCCATCTTCCCAGTCACCAGACTCCTATGAGTTCTTCATATACCCTCCCCCCTCCCCATCCCCTTCACCTCCAAGTATCCTGGGGAGCTTTCCCCCTGTTGCACTGAAAGTCATTCAGTTTAAGGTTTTGTTAGGTCAGCCGTCTGTCCTACTGCTTCACCATAAATTCTAGTATCAACAGATGAGAGAAACCATTCGGCCCTTTAGTCTCTGAGCTTGGGAGACTTCACTAAGCATAATTCTGTCCATCTCCATCCATTTGATTTCGAAAGCTATAATATCGTCCTCTGATTGCCAAGTAGTATTCCATAGTATAACTTGTATTCTTGATAACTGCCATTCTGACTAGAGTGAGATAAAATTTCAGTGTAATTTTAATTTACATTTCTCTAAATTGCTAGAGATGTTGAACATTTTCTACTGACCATGTCTTTTTTACCTGTGTACATATATATCCATTTATTCAATGTGTATTTGCTATGTATCAACAATATAGAGTATTAGCTCTGATCTCAGAGTTTACAATGTGGGCAAAGGCATGTGCATAGTGAAATGAACAGAACATGTGGCAACAGATCAGTAATGAGTTCTATGAAGACAGTGCTTTGAGAATATGACACACTAGGCAGGGGCTGTAAATTCTCATGGGTGGAATTGAGAAGTTTCATGCAGGTTTCGTTTTCTGTTGTTGGTGGTGGTCAATATAGTCTTACTTGTTGGAGGGGGATCGTTACATATTTATGCATACACAGATACTGACAAAGTAACATGCCCAATCCTAGTCCAGAATCTCCCCACTTCATCCATTCCCTGATCTCATGTCTCCTCTGTAACACCCCCATACTATAGATAGAAATGAGCATATACACATATATTATTGAAATTTGAGTTTATATGCCTGCCTGAGTATAGTTTGGCTTCTCATGGGGGTCCAGTGTACCCATCCTTATTGAGAGCTCCCTATTCTCTCCCTTTCTCCCACCTTCGTAGCTTTGCCCCACCTCCAGCTTATGTGATATTTCAACTTTGGTGGATTTATTAATTTGTTAATTAAACTTAGCTAGTGTCCATCCTATCTTAGGTTTTAGTCTAGCTTTCACATATGAGAGAAGACATTTGGCCCTTAAGACTCTGTTTGGGATATTTCAGCATGATTTTTTCCATTTCCACTCATGACATCCTTTCTAACAGCAGAGTACAACTCCACTGTATATATATACAACAGTTTTTGAATCCTTTCATTCAGCAAGGTTCATCTGGGTTGATTCCACAGTTTAGCTCTTGTAAACTGAGCCACTATAAACATTGATGCAGCTGTGTCTTTGTAGTATGCTGATTTTAGCTCTTCTGGGAAAACACCCAGGAGTAGTAGGACAGCTGGGTCGTATTGTGGTTCCATCCCTAATTTTTTTTTTTTTTTTTTGAGTCTCCACACTGCTTTCCAGACTGAAAAGTTTGCAGTCCCACCAACAGTGTGTTAGTGTTCCTTTCTCCTCACAACCCCTCCAGCATCTGTTATTGTTCTTATTCTTCATTGTTGCCATTCTGACTGGAGTGAAGTGGAATCTCAAGTGTAGTTTTGATTTGCATTTTTCTGATTGCTAGTGATGCAGAACATTCTCTGATTTACTGGCTTTTACAACTTCCTCTACTGAAAAGTCTCTGGTTAGTTCCATAGCCCATTTATTAATTGGACTGTTTCTGGTGTTATTTTTTGCATATTCTGGATGTTAGTTCCCTGTTGGAGGCGCAGTAAGCAATGATTTTCTCCCATTCTGTGGGTTCTCTTTTTGACACTCTTGACTAATTCTTTAGCTTTGCAGAAGCTTTTCAGTTTATTGGCATCCCACTCATTGATTTTTTTTTTTAAAAGAGAATCAGTTTTATTTAGTTTTTCATCTAGTTTTTGTTGCTCCAACACTTGCTTGTGTACATGGTGCTGGAGTTTGAACCAGGGTCCTCACGCATACCTGGCAAGTACAGCAACCACTGAGCCACCACTCCAGCCCCACAACTCACTGATTCTTGGCTTTAATTCTTGTGCTATCCATTTCTTCTTTTGAGAAGTATCTGTTTAGTTCCTTTGACCATTTATTGATTGGGTTATTTGTTCATTTTAGTTCTTTGCATGTCCTGGATATTAATGCCCTATCTAAGGAGCAAGTGGCAGAGATTACTTCCCTTTCTGTAGGTGCTCTCTTCATGTTCTTGATTGTTTCCTTTTCTGTGAAGCTTTTTAATTTGATGACATCCCATTTATTGATTTTTTTATTTTACTTCATGCACTTTAGGAGTCTCGTTTAGGAAGTTGGTTCCTGAGCCAACATGGCGTGTTGGGCTTACATTTTCTTCTAGCAGGTGCAGCATTTCTGGTCTAATTCCTAGGTCTTTCATCCACTTTGAGTACTAAATAACACAGGTACTAAGTACAGTTAAAGATTCTTTTTTGAAGGTTTTTTGTTGTTTTTTTTTTTTAAGGACCCAAAGACAAAACAAAGGACTTAGTTTGGTCTAAGTAAGTTTTTATAGTTAGAATTCTTAAAAGCTACTTAAGGTTTTTTGGTGATTATGTTCTAAATTGTTAAGTTCATTTGTTTTTACTTCTATTAATTTTAGAGTTTTCTTCTATCATTTAATTTTGTTAGTTGAATATGTGAAACACTTATTCAAAAATCATAACCACAATGTTAAAAATATATCCTCAAAAGTCTCAGTCCCATTCCTATGCCCTTCCTTATAACTGGTCTCTGATAAAACCCTTCCTGTGTTTGTTTTGGAAAATTAAGCTATTTTTTCCTTATTTTCCATTTTCTTTACTAAATAGGCTCATTCATACTGTATACCTGTACATATTCTATCTACAAACCATTCTATATTGGTTGTAGTCATAGTCCTTATTCTTTTTAGCATTATATTCTATTCAATCAGTCTCTATGAACGTTTAGTTTTTTCCCCAATATTCTGCTATTACTAATAACTCCAAAATGAAAAAACTTTGAGCATAAGTTCTTCCACATGTGAACAGGTAAGTTACAGAGTAAATTCCTAGAAACTGAAATAGGTCAAAGAGTAAGTACAGGTACAGGTTTGTTAAATATTACAAAATTCTCATAAAGCCATAACATTTCATATTTCCAGTAGCAATGTATAAGAGTACCAATTTCCTCATAGGCTTGCCAATTTAGTATGCTCTTAGCTTTTGAATTTCTATCAGACTGCAAGGTGAAAATGGTCTTTCTGTGTGTTTTCATTTGCATTTTTCTTATTAACAACTAAGTTGAAAGTCTTTTCATATATTGTCATACACAGTATCTTTTGGGGAATTATCCATGTTTTATTCATTTATTATATCAACATATTCTTTCAATGGAAAAAATACTCCAATAATTTTACAATAATACCTTCAAAAATTTTTTTTAAAGAGAGAAGGACAGTGAGAGAGACAGAATTTATTAAGTTTTTTTTTCACATGGCTTTTGTTGCTCTGACAGTTGTGTGTGTGGGTGTTGGGGTTTGAACCCATGTACTTGTGCATGCTGGGCAAGTGCTGTAACCACCAAGCCACTGCTCCAGCTGCCCCTTCAAACTGGTTTTAAAAATAAAAATTAAAATATGAAATTACTGAATTAAAATGAATTAACTGAAAAGAATAGTAGCATCACTTAAAACTACACTAACATTCCATATGATGTTCAGAATAGTGCACAAAGAAGTAGTAATTACGTCACCGTGGTGTAAAATGTTAAGAAAAATGCATTTAAGTAACAATTATGATGCTAACCAGCGTAGGTGGTCATCTCACAAAGAACCAAGCCTCTGAGGGAAACAAATAATGGAGGGGATTATTGTTTTAATGGTTTCTTTACACTCACCTCACAAGTACAGGTAATCCTCCGAGGATGAGGTGCTTCCTGTTGCAGCTGATACACTGTGAGAAGGCAAAAATGAAAGATCAGTTTCGCTTAAGAACAACTCAGGAACTCATTGGGAATAACAAACCGGCTGATTTCTATGTTTGTAAGAAAACTGGTACAGTCCCAATTTGCTATTAAATTAAATTTTGTTGTAAACAAAGAAAGCAAATAAAAATTAATTTAGTGAAAACCTAAAAGAAAGTACAAACAGAAAAATCATAATCCACATAAATGTCTTTTTACCTTATAACCAATCATTGCTGGATATTTAGCTCTGTTCTCTATAATCTGGTCATATGTTTTCCCTAATTTGTTGTGACTGTATTAAAGCATGTCTCTGATATAAGTCAATAATGTTATTAAACTTGAAACTAAAATTAGGACTAATAGGCTATAAATAACAGATACTTGAAATATAAATGTGATGTGGACAGCATTTATCTTCAAATATCTCCCTAAAAGCAAAATTTCTGAGACAAACTATCATTCTTTTATACCACAAGGTATTCAATCATTCTTTTATACCACAAGGTATTCATTCATTCATTTATACCAATGGGTTAAATGCAGCAAAAGAAAGATTTCAGCTACTAAAGTAACTTGCCAAAAGAGCTGATAAGTTTTAGTGTATCTGGAAATGGATCAGTGAAAATGATACTGATATCCATAACCTACTTCCAGACTTGCTTACTTTAGGCTTTTTTATTTAAAGTGAAAAAAGAATAGGAATGTGACTGTTGAAGAAAGTATATTTAAACTTGTTTAACTCTTGAAGAGATATTTTTTCTATTTCTAAATATACAGTCACATGTAAATGAATTAAAACTGCAGTTAAAGGGCTGCAGCAGTGGCTCAGAGGTTACAGTGCTTACGTGGCATGTGCAAGGACGCGGGTTCAAACCCCAGCACCATGTATACAATGAAGCACTGGAGCCACGAAAGTTACAAGAAAAACTAAATAAAACTCTTCCTCTCTAAAAAAATTTTTTTTTTAAATTGTAGTTGAATACTTAGATGTTTTGTCACATAAAATTAAACTATCCATGGGGCTGGAACAAACAAAAAACAAATATTGAACTATCTGGACATCTGGTATTGTCAGATAATGCATAACTCATTTTATCATTACACTGGTTCCATCTCTAATCACATTCATTCATACATTCCATGGGAACAGATATAAACATATACCGTTAGACTATATGTGTACATAAATAGACTATATGTGTGTATACATACACAGCATACACTGAGAACATACACAGACACACTGTTATTCTATATTGCTACTTACTATAAATAAATGATTTTAAAGTAATTCCTAGCACAGAGAAAGTGCTCAATAGAGTAGCAATCATAACATGTAAGTGATCGATAGTGATACATATAATTCTTTATAATATTTTATTACCATGAAGCATTTAATTTCATCACTAAGACATTACATCAGGGTAATGCTATAATTTAAAAGGAACCAAGAAGATAGATTTTTCTTTTTTAAGAGAGATGTACACTGAGAGTGAGAGAATGAATGAATGAATGTTTTTTTGGTTTTGCATGTGGCTTTTGCTGCTCCAACACTTCACTGTGTACATGATGCTGAGGTTTGAACCTGGGTCCTCACACATGCCAGGCAAGTGCTGTAATCGCCGAGTCACCGTTTCAACCCAAGAAGATATATTCAAGTTTGAAAATTAAGAAAAAAAGAAAAGAAAAAGAAAAACAGGGCTGGGAATGTAACTCAATGGTAGAGTGTGTGCCTATCAAACATAGGGCCCTAATGCAATCCGCAGTAATACAAAACTAAATAAATGAAAACAGAAAACACATCCTCAGTAATGTCTGAAATTCTGATAGGAATGTATTCCTTTGCTTTTCTCTCATGGCTGCAAAAATCAGAGTTTATACATTAAAATAGTTTTAGATATTCATATTTTTTATTATTATTTTTAGATATTCATATTTCGTTGTCAGAATGTTTATAACAAATATGCCTGTGAAACTGGCATGAGGCACATGCCTGTAATCCAGCTACTCTGGAAGCTGAGGCAGAAGGATCTTAAATTTAAGGACAGCCTCAGCAACCTAGTGAGACCCTCCCTAAAAATAAAAAATAAAAATGGCTGGGATGTAGCTTAGGAGTACAGTACCCCTGGGTTCACTTCCCAGTGCCAACAAAAACAAAACAAAACCTCCTGCGAATATATTTTATTAGTTTTACTGGAGACTAAAGAGATGATGTGAGGGGAGTAAATCTGAGACGAAAAAGAGATGAAAGCACTGAAATTAAAAACGAAAATATGGGAGCATATAGGGGAATCCTGATATTGAACTTAGCAGCATTTTACCACTGAGCTACAACCTTAGTCCTTTTTTTATTTTCTTTTTTTTTTTTCTTTTCAGTTTTGGCACTGAGTCTCACTGAGGCTGTCCTTAAATTTATAGTTCTCCTGACTCAGCCTAATGAATCACTGGGATTTGATCCTGTTAGTGGAAGTCCAAGGATATCTGTAAATCAACATTCTCCTTAAGACAGAAAACACACTTTGTAAGAAAGAGGGATAAGTTAGGTCCATTCCTCCATACTAGTTACTGTAAACAGGTGAAAACCCAGATCATGTTTCTGCTTTTATCAGTGGTTCTCAAAAGATTAGTTGTTTTCCTTTGTCAATAAAATTCTATGAAAAGTACTGTCACCTATCAAAAGTCATTGTGATAACAGTGATAGTCAAGAAGTACATCAAAAGTTATTAAAGCAAGTAAAATGCTGACTGTGATTCAAAGCACAAACACAGTAGTATCTGGTTATCATCAGGAGCATTTTCCTATTCAGTAAGCAAACACTGAGATAACCCTTGTGGAAAAGGGGTGACAACACAGTCACATGACAACTGATCTAGGTTTCACCCTGTTTTCATCAGAATTTCAAAGGCTACAGTTGTTTGCTTTTTCTAACATTTTAATCATACCAAGTCACTTTTTTGGTCCTTCTAGTTGCCCCAAAAGCTACAATTTTGTTTATCAGAGTTCTTAGAACTTCACTTACAAGAAAAAAATAAAACAAGTTCCAGCAGAAGGGAAAGATCACATATTACAGTATTTACAGACTATGCATATTTTACTTATTATAATTAGCCTAAAGTGGCAACCTATTAAAATGAAATTATCCATTATTCTGAGAACATATGCCAACGGAAACCTGAATTACTACTCCTTTAGTCAGGAAATCTGAGGAACTTACAAACATTAATATTTAGAATAACTCTCTACCGTTATAAAGATGTTAGTTTTAGGTTGTTTATTCAATCACAGACAACATACAAAAAGCTTACAGTACTGTTTCTGAAACAGTACAAAGTTCTTTGCACTCATTTTTTTCTATTAACATAGCCTCTGGACTTATTTATATATTCCTTTTGTCATATAAAGAATCAGGATCAGAATAGTTAGATTGCTTGAATTAAGCCTCAGCTTTCATTGGTTTTATCAGCCATTCTAAACAAGTGATCTCAGGGTCTACCACATGGAATTCCGCAAATTCAGAGGGATGAATTGTACTCCAGACATACAAACAGCACACAGATTTTGTAGAAACACTTGTACCAAATTATTTCTTTTACACTATTCCCAAATTTTGTTGTCAAATATTTTTTAAAAAATGGGTATACAATGAAATAAATCCTTATATCTAATGATCCTAATATGCTTATGTTACTTGTAACACAATATATCCCACATGATTAAAATTATCTGTATACTTACAGTAAGATTTCCAAACAGGAGGTCTATATTCATCTGTATCTGAAAGAACAAATATCAAATTAATATTACTAAATATTTATATTTTAAATAAGATTTTCCAATTTATAATTCTTTTAATGTATATTAGTTGACTTGTATTTGTCCTAGTAATGGTACTAGGCACTAAAGAGCATTCACAGGTTTTCTTCAGCCTTGGTCCTCACTTTCTTAGAATACACTTTTACATACAAGTTCAAAGAAACTAACTGCATTTATTCAACTGCTTATCCTACAAAAACATCATGGTTAATTTTATTGCTGGTACTCATTTCTTACAGTCACTGATGTAACAATCACTAGTCATTGTTTATTTGGGTTTAATGATTATTTCACTGAAAGAGCTCTGAAATCATTAGAATTTTTCTTTTTCAGGTAAACTGACCAAATAATTTTAATCTCCAAAAATGTTGAGTATTTCTCTACTCCCCCACCATTACATTTGGGGGACTCCTGTGTAACAGATTTTACGAACATGAAGAGAGAAGAGCAAGGCACACAGATCTAGTCCTCACATGTCCTGGACAATCACAGCCAGGAAATGAGAAACACCTCCCCAGAAAAGAATGTCTCCAGGGAACCACAAAGAACAGGAGGTGAACATCTGCTCTTCAAGTCTACATCCCTCACTCGGGTTGAGTGCAGAGACAGAGGGAAGAGAATGAAGATAAAAACACAAGGAAGATGGACTAATTTTGAGAAAGAAAACAGGCCAGTGTGGTCTGGTTTCTCATCAGCAATGCCTAGCAGAGGAATCATTCTGCCAGCCAGAGGCTCTGCTTCTAAGACTGTGTGGTTAAATCAGAAGACACATCATGTTTTTGATGTGGAAAGATGGCCAGCCATGTTACCTGACTCTAAACCCATTAGCAAGTCTGATCCTAAAAGTCTTGTCCAAGAAGGCAAGAAAAATCCTAGAAAGCTTTTTGAGAAGGTTGAACATGAAGCGCAAGTAAAATGGTCATGGAATCAAAACATTCAGCCCTCAACCCCCAAGCTTTAAAATGCAACCTCATACTTCATTATGGTGTGTTGTCATAAACCACACAAACACTCCGAGTCAGGACACAGCAAGACCATGAGCAAGGAGCAGTTATAAAGGGAAAATTCTAAGTCACATGGAGTCCAGAAGTGTTCACATGTGTTTGCTTAAAGAATAAAAAAATTACATTAATAAATAATGAAGTAATGACAGCAAATACAGTTGATTCTCATTTATTGTAGTAGTTATATTCTATAAAGTCACCACAAACACTGAATTTAGTAGCAAAGACTGAACTGCTGCTCTTAGTGGAAACACAGGTTCCGGTGTGCCTCTGATCACAGCATTTTCATTAACCAATCAATAATAACCTTGCTTCACGTGTTTTTTTCTCTTTAAAGACAACTTGCTTTATATATGCTGTTGTTTCATTAACATTGACCTCACAGCCACAGCCACTGTAACTCATGCCTGCAAGAAACTTATCTAACACATGCACTGTCTCCATGAGAAACACCATATAGCCTCTTTGCCCTTAGGAAACACCAGGCAGCACCACAGCACCACACTTGGTGGGTCATTTTATTTTACTACTAAGGAGTTGAGTTATTGTATGATCATAAATGCATATAAAGTAAAAAAGATATGCATTTGTTCTTAAACCAGAATTACCTCACATGGCCTACACCTGTCTTTTGATTTTCTATATTTCGCCCTTGGGGGTCATTTTAAACAACAGAATCACCACCACCAAAACACCAAAAAAGCATTACATAAAAAGGATACTTCACAGTGTAAAAACTGAAATAAGGTGGAGCTTGTCTGATCCCAGCTTGGATCAGGAAGATCGTATAACAAAAAATTTTACTGCTCTGTGAATACTCAAATGTCTCCAGAAATGACACAAGTGTTTGTTCTAGAGTTACAAGTAAATGCTAGGGAGTAGGCAAATTTACAAATATATACCTCATAAATAATGAGGACTGAGTATAAACAAGCAATTATTTAGGAAAAATGCTACTTCAGGTGAACTTACCCAGTAATGACATTAAGTTTTAACAAAGCATGGCCATGATGCAGTGATACACACACACATGCATGCACACTCATACATTTCCTCTGCTAGGGGGTGTGTGTGCATGAATATCGTAGGAGACAGTTATACTGAACTTGGCCTGAACACAAAAATCTTTATTAACTCATCTGTATGTTTTCAAAAGTAGGAAAATTTTTAAGTATGTCATTTTCCTGATTTCATTGATAAATGATTGCTGCTACACTGCCATTCAGTCTTAAGGAGTATAATGTTTGGCCAGTTCAGGGTTTATAACAGCAGAGTGTAAAGTTACTCTCTTAATGCTCACCTATAGCTCATGTGCTATAGGTGGTGTCAGAAGTAAGGGAAGTCTTGCGGACAGTACCACCTAACTTTGTAGTTGGCCCTAACACTATGCAGATCCTGTGCAAATCTTGAACCTCTGAGCAGTGACGGCCTCATGGAGATCACTTTGATTTTTGGAAAAGGTGAGAGAAATAGACAACGGCTTGAAGTCCTGACTATGGGGATCTATGTACTTAGTTCTAGACAGGGCTTTCATAGGAGAACACCAACATTTACTTCTGTGTGTAACTTTGAAAAATTTACTATCTCTGAATCTTAATTTTCTTTACATAGAAAAGGGGATGGAGCGTGGCTCAGTGGTTACAGCGCTTGCCTGGCATGTGCAAGTACACAGGGTTCAAACCCCAGCACCACGTACATAACAAAGTGTCCAAGCAATGAAAGCCACATGTGAAAAACTAAATAAAATTGATTCTTTCTCCTTCTCTCTCACTTTCCCTCTCTCTTAAAAAAAAAAAAAAAAAAAGTCAGTAGGGGGAAAAAGTCATTTAAAATGGAAATCCCAACAACACTTAAGTGCGGTTCAATTAGGCATTATATATAATGCATCTAGAGATCTTTAATAAGTAGCCTCTCGCCATCACCAAAAAAGAATTCAAATATATAGTATTACCATATTAGCCACAGTCAACCACCTTAGTCACGTATTCTATTTTTTTGTTCTTTCTTGTACACCTAGTCTTTTACAGAAGACATTTTCCAAGATGCTACAAATCACAATCATGTAGCCGAATTAGCATTCCGCGAACAAGCACTGGGAGAAAAGTTTAATATTAAGACATTCTAATTACTAGTGGCACTTAAGATCACAGTTGGATTCTAAAAGTCTTTTCCACTAGGAGTATGGTTCAGTGGTAGTAGGGTTTCATCCCCAGTACCACAAAAAATAAAAATATACAAAGTCTTTTCCTAGAAATTTATTTTTTGCTGGTAGGAGAGGGATGTTGTATCAACTAGCACAACTTCTCTACACAGCAACTAGTAATATATACATAAGCCTTTGAAGTTTGTTTCTAAGGCAGGGGTTAAATGAAATGCAATTTGAAGAACACTTAAAATTTGTGAGTTTTTCTTATGTTTAGAGATGGAGACCACAGATAGTTTGGCGTGGATTTTTCTATTGAGAGCCGAGTTGCTTGAACAATTCCCTTAGGAGGCAAAGGTACACCGTCCTCAGGAGTGGGAGAACATGCAGGGCACTGGGAGGGGAAACTTGAGAGGCTTAGAAAAGTTGCCTCAACCTCTTCACAATATAGAAATCAGTTGCTCAAGTCAGGGAACTCAATTTTCTCCAAACCTTTCTGGGAAGAAAAAACATTACCCCAATCTTTCATTCCTAAAATTTAATACTATAGAGTTCTGTAACAGAATCAAGCCCCATTCAACTTTTCCCATGTGGGGAGGGACCCCTTTCTAGAAGAGTGAGAATTAACTTATCACATACAGTGGATGTAAGTTAATAAATAAGTCATTGAATGGCCTTCAGGCATTATTCTCTCCCAAAACCAGGAGGAGAAAGGATTCTCTAATGATGAATTAGAAAATTATCTACATATTTTTAAGAAAATTATACAGTAACTACGTTACCTCTGAGCTAGCTGGGGGAAAAAACTAATAAAAACAAAAAAAGTAGAAGTTAAACTCTTTGTAAGATAAGGAAAACAAGGAATGTAACTCAAAGTTTCCTTTAATAAACTCCACTGTGGGCTCTAATTGCTTTGTGTGGGCTCTTGAAATGAACATACCATCAGAAAATTTATCTTCCCAGTCTGAGGCTCAGAACTCACCCAAGCTCTGTTGTACATTTAAACATCATGAAGCATCACCTTCTTTGTGAAGTCTGTGAATCCTCCTTCAGAAGCTCTGTGGCTCTTCTGCTCCCTGTTCTAAATCAATCTGATAAATTTAAAGTATTTTTACTACAAAAAAGGGAATTTTTTTGGGGGGGGTTAACTGGTAGAATTTCAAATCAATATTCTATCATGCTTATGAAAAATAATTCTAATTTTTTTGTCCTTTTAAACTCAAAGGTACAGATTTTAAGATTTGGTATACATCCAGTACATTAATTGATGTTAAAATGATTCATCTTTGAAAAAAGAAAAAATTATTTCATTCTTTACTACATATAGTTTTATATACCATTACATATTTATGTCTTATGCATCCTTTGGTTTAGAATACTCCTCTGGCCCTCTAGAGAGGTGGCTCAGCAGTACAGCACTTCCCTGTCATGCACAAAAACCTGGGTTTGATCCCTAGCACCACATACACAATTTAAGGGAAAGAAAAACAAAAACCAGATGAAAAATCCAAATTAGCTCTCTCAAAAAACTTCTCTGATGAAGTTGAAGCCTGATTAACTTTTTTTTTTAAAGAGAGAAGGACAGTGGGAGAGAGAGACAGAGAGGATCAATTTTTATTGAGTTTTTCACATGGCTTTCGTTGCTCTGACACTTAGTTGTATACATGGTGCTGGGGTTTGAACCCGTATACTTGCACATGCCAGGCAAGCGCCCTAACTGCCGAGCCACTGCTCTAGCCCCTGATTAACTTTTAATTTTAAAAGATAAATAGTTGATTTTAGAACAGATAAGTCTTAAATGCAAGCTGTTTACTGCATCAGGCTCAAATCAAAGGCTTTTACAACTTTTAAACAGTATGATGAATTTTCTCAAAAGAACAGATACATTTCAACCGAAGATAATGACTAATACCCAAAAACTGAGTAATATTTTAGAGCATATCCATTTCACCTTTGGTTTAAAAATATCTTTGATTTATATAAAAAGTGTATATATGTATATATATATATATTTTTTTTTTTAAACAAAGAGCATTTCTTTCCTACAAATGAAGACTTACCTTTCAACCACCTGGCAGAGTGTCCCTGTACTACTTTAATACCAAAATGTAAAGCATTAATGATTCGTCTCCAGCTGTTGCTGTTTTCTTTCTGTACCTAATTTGGACACAGCAAAATGATAACATTCTTGTGACCACAAAACTCTTACTGTAAGCGATCTTTTTTTAAAAAAAAGGACATATAAACAAGAAAGACCAAACAAGTGTATTGCTAATATTTGAATGACACAAAGAAAACAACTAAATTCCTTTCTCCAAAAGAAAGATATTTCTTTCAAACATATTCACAGTAAAATTCAAAAGGTTTATAATAACACACAATTCAAAACTAATGAGAAAACAAAATAAGTTACATTTCTAGGTACTTCACATCCTGACTGAACTTATTTCCTAGAAAATGCTTTAAAATGTAAAAAGAAGGCATTTCAATTAAGAATTAAAATTCACCCAACAAAGCTACAACCAAATCAGGTCAGTTAAATTCACCCTTAGAAGGAACAAAGTCATTTCAAACAGAACTTGAAAACTGATATTTCTGTCAAAGTTGAATCATGATATAACTATTTTTAAAACCAACAGTAATTAATTTTAGTACTTCTGGGTAGTGACCCAGAACTATTAAAACATATGGGGGGGAACCCCTTCTGAGACTGTCCAACTATAGTGTTCACATGGAACTTTGTCAGAGATCTCCAGAAACAAGTATTTTGTTGGGGGGGCAAGGGTAAGAAAAAGGAACAGGGAGGAGAGGGAATAAATTGCTTAATAGTTTTTGCTGGGGATGATGAAAGAATTTTAGGCATAAAGAAAGGTGACAGTTATAAAACACTGTAAATGCATTTCTACCACTGAATTGTACACTTATGAATGGTTAAATATTATGTTATATATTTTGCAAAATTTTTAAAGAATTACTGATACAGTAACAAAAAAGGAGGGGGGGACACCAACACCAACAAACAAACATTTTGCAAATGCAGTGCTCAAATCCTCACCAAGGACCCACAGCCCAGGCAAACAAAGCCTCCTAAATGCAACTGAAGCCAATTTGGAACTTCCTTTTTAAAACCCAGTCTTGGCTTTTTATTAGAGACTTAAGCAAAGCTTCCTCTCACCAGCTTGGCAACCGTAGCAAACAGACTACACAAAGTCCTTCTGCTCACTCAAATCTTTTCACTACATTTTTGGAAACAAAGAGCTACACACAAGAATTGGGTCATTTAACTAAACTGAAAGGTAACAGGGGTCATTTTCAAACCCACTATTTCTCCTTCCTAACAAGTCACACTTCTGAGGTTTTCTCCTGAAAGATTTGGTGATTTCTGATAATGTTTATGCTAACCACACTGGCACATTTATAGAAGGTCCTTGGATAGACCTACTCACTCACAGAGTTTCTAAAACGCAACTTCAACAAGAAATTTAGTTCCTACCAAGACTCTAACAACTCAGCATTCCCAAACGGCTCCCATTTGCATTTTTTCCGGTAACCAAAAAAATTCACCTTTTAGTAATATGATAGGGTCTTTGAAGACCCCCCATCCCAGAAAATAAATACATAGAACTCATCACTGGCAATAGTATACCCTCTACTTCTCAATATCTCACGTCTAAAATTAAAATGTAATAATTTTTATGAAATCCTTATAATTTAGCCTTAAAAGAATATGCCAGATGTTCTGTATATTTTAAATTATATGCATGATAAACACATTTTCCAAACATAACTTAAGACTTAACTATCCATAGCCCTTGAAATTCTAGA
>PVKS010018201.1:29154-40650 GCA_004027875.1 Aplodontia rufa
ATTTTTCATTGCTCTGACACTTCTTTGTGCATGTGGTGCTAGAGTTTGAACCCCCATCCTAGCACATGCCAGGCAAGTACTGTAAACACCAAGCCACTGCTCTAGTCCCACCTTGTTCTTCTCTTAAAGGGGGGAAAAAAAAATCACAATATTATTATTATTCATCCTTTTGGACAAATTACTTCCAAATCATGCTTTTCACACACTACAACAGTTTTGTAGCAAAACTCAGAAGGGAATCTACCACCATATTCTATGGGCTAGGAGTAGGCAACACAATGTTATTAGAATGTGCATTGTTGGGCCTGGAGCGGTGGCTCAGCCGTTTCGGCGCTCGCGAGGACCTGGGTTCAAACCCCAGCACCAGGTACTTAACTGAGTGTTGGAGCAACTAAGGCCATGTGAAAAAATAAAGTTGTTTCTCTCTTTCTCTGTCTCTCTCACTGTCCCTCTCTCTTAAAAAAAAAAAAAAATGTGCATTGTTCTTTGGCACAGACTCAGATACAATTCCTCAGTAATGAGGCAATATGTCACTGAGTCAGCAAGTGTTAACCTTTCAAGGTCTTCCTTACATCATTGTCTTCAACCTTACCAACAGGACAGGGGCTCAGAAAGCAGGATATACTAACCTTTACATAAAATTCTCTGGGGAAAAGAGATAAAAGCTTCCATTACAAACACTTTGATATCATAGGTAACTGAGATGAGAAAAGATTACAGCATTCCTCTTATGATAGTTTCCAAATGCACTTCTGTTCAGCTGAACTGCTCTGGGAAAACCACTCAGTCACTAAGAAAACAAGTGGATTCTGAATACTACACAGAGAGGTTTGCTTTAAATTACACGCTGCAGAGCCAAATGTGGAGTAAAGCAGCTCACAGCTGTAAGGAAGAAAGTCAAGTCAGATATGGAAGTAATATTATGTCAACCACAAATGAGCAGAGTTGCATAATTCAAAGTACATACTGACAGCCCAGAAGTATAATAAAATGCTCAGCATGTTTTAATTAACTATGGTTTGACTGCACACATGACAATATAGGCTATCAAGATGTAAAAACTCTTTGGAAAGAACACTTGTCTTTCAAATTGATAGGTGCCTGTTTTTCTAACTTTGAGAGGAAAACTAGGGCATCACAGACCTAGGGTGTGGTGTTTCTAATGGACACTTGCATCCAACAAGGCTTAAAATGAAAACATAATAGACTGTCTTAAAGAAATTCTTGTAGGAGAGGCCCTCCGAACTTAACAAGACACTGTCTCCAAAAATAAACAGGAGATGGGGGCTGTGACTTAGTGGCTACGCATCCCTAGTACCAAACAAACAAACAACCCAAGTAGTAGTTCTTGCAGGGTTGGAATGTATCTCAAGGGTTCCTCTAGTGTGAAGAGCAACTAACTGGAAGTAAAATAGTCATGGTTTTCTCAATTATAAAAAATGAACGCTTGGAAAAGTGAAAGCACTTTTATAACTCATTTATCAGCAAACCCTGGTCTGACTTGAACCTGAAAATATTTTATAGATATTTTTATATTTTTTAGACTCTTTACAACTCATTTGGTGACAAAACACTCCTGTAAACAGATTTGAGAATATTTAGTCTTTCTTTATCCCATTATGACTGTTCATTTATTTCATTGCAAAAAAAATGTTACTAATGTGTAAATAGAGTAATGCCTCTATTCACAAATCTACATATGTAAGTATATACAAGTAATGCCTCTATTTACACGTAAGTATATAGAAGTAATGCCTCTACTTACATGTTTACAGATATAAGTATATAGTAAATTTTATAAAATGTACTATATACCTATATGAAATATTACCTTTCTAAAGTCTGAAAAATTCTAAATTCTAACACATCTAGCCCCCAGGGATTTGGATACAGGATTATAGGTTTTTGCCACTGTTATTGGTATTTATGACTGATCATGTTAAAACATACATCAGAATGTTTTCTTCTGCTGGGTTCTCTCCAATAGCTTCCTGGGGCACTTGGAATAAAAAACCAAACTCCTTACAATTGCCTTCAAAGATTCAAAGAGAATCTAACATTGGCATTACCTGGTAAGTTGTTAGAAGTGTAGAACTGTAGTAATTAACTCTCATCTACAAATCAGATCTGCATTTTCACAAGACTGAGTAATTTGTGCACCACAATTTTTGAGAAGCACTCACCTGCAAAACTTCTAGATAATATGTCCCCTCACCTCAGGATTCATTCAGTTCTCTCCCTCTTACCAGCTCTTCTTCAGCTTCTGGTTCCCTTGCCACTCATCAGGCATATGAGGCATACTGTCATCTAGCTATTTCTTCCATCTGGAATGTTCTCCCCAGGTATCTCTAGAGCTTACTCTCTGGCCTGCTGAGTTCTTTACTTAGTGAGGCCTTCCTTATCAATGCTACCTAAAAAGTATAAAGCACCCAGACACTTCATACTTCTTTCTCCTTCATACTTATAACAATCTAAAATACTGTATATTTAACCAATTCATGTTGCTTTTTATTTCTCTCACTCAGATACAATGTAAGCTTGATGAGGTCAGGGATTTTGTTTTTGGTCCGTTTTTCACATCACTGCATCCCAATAATTCTCAGTGTGGTTTGTGGACCCTTGTGGGTTGCTGAGACCCTTTCAGGATGACCACAAAGACAAAACTATTTTTATAGTAATACTAAGCAGCATTTTTCATCATATTGACATTTGCACTGGTGGTACAAAAGTTCATAGTGGGCAAAACTGTTTTATGCTTCAGCACAAAACAGTGAGCTGTATCAGTTGCCATGTATTTTTCATCACCACACTCAATGTAAACAAAAATCTAGTTCACTTAGGAGTATCCTTGATAAAACAGTTAAAAGAACTATTAATTCTATCAAAACTTGACTCTTGTGCATGCACCTTTTTAGATATTGTATGTGACAAAATGGGATGTGTATTTCAGGCACATCTGTTGTACACTGGATATAATGGTTGTTTGGAAGAAAAACATGCGAGATCATTAGAGTTGTGAGCTGAAGTAACTGCAAATTTCATAAACACCATTTCACTTGCAGGAATGACTGACAAACTGATTCATCAGACGTGGGCATTTGATAGATATTTTCTCAAAGATGAACAAAGTGAACTTGTCACTTCAATGAAAATAACTGACAGTATTTATTGCCAATCATAAAATTCAAGCTTTTATGTAAAAATTAGAATTTGAGGAAACTTATCCACCATCATGCGCTTAACAAGACTGTTCATATTCAAAGACTTCCACAAGATCAATGATATTAAAGACTGATTTCTAAATATGTTGTATAATGAAATGTTAAATTATATTGTAAAATGAAATGTTAGTTCATTGATTTTTGCAAATCTTCTGATTTAATTTTTTTTCATTAAAAAATGCATGACAGTATAATATCAGATATGGCAAAAGATCCAGTCAAATAAAAGATAGACCAGTGGATTCTAATGTACAACGCTGTACAGTGTTGACTGATATAGTTTGAGTCTGCATTATACATGACCTTTTAGAAACCACCATTTATCAAGTTTTAGTGTACTATCAAAGAACATCCGCAATTATTTGCAAAGATTAAAATACTTCCCTCTTTCCAAATACATATCTGTATGACGCCAGATTTTCTTCACATATCCCAAACTATATTGCAAAAGATTACTAGTATGAGAATCTAACCCTCTTAAGTCAGACATTAAAGAATTTGTAAAAATGTAAAAGAATACCACTTTTCTTTTTTTAATTATTTCATAAAATGTTACTTACGCTAATATGTAAATGGTTTTTGCTATCTTTAAATTTTTTAAATTTTTTCTCAACTTTAATTTCAAATACAGTGATAGCAATTTACATAACCCCTATAAGCAAAAGTTCCATAGGATTCCCAATAATGTTTAAGAGAATAAATGGATCCAGAGATTTAAAAACTGGAAAATCACTAGCCTAAAACAATAGCTAGTAAACAGCAGTCAGTTCAGTTTTGTTGAACTGAACACACAACATATAATGTTCTAGGCTTTTGTTAAATGCTTTATTTATTATTTCCTTTATGCCTCAAACAACCTAATAAAGTAAGGTAGTATTACCATTATTACCATTTTAAAGATGAGAAAACTAGCAGTAGAAGTCATGGCACAAAACAATTGAAAGTCCCCAGCAGCTCAACCAGAACTTAACCAAGATCATGTGGCTCCAGATCTCACGCTCATAACTGCTACTGACACTATAATAAAGGGGTAGATAGCTTAGAAACAACAAACAGTATAAAGTCAGTGACTACTTCTAAAAATACCAAAGCCATAAGGAGACAAAACACAAAGAAAAATGACTCAGGGACTTAAGTGAGAAAATCTAAATGAAGTTCATATAAGCAGTAAAAAGGCCAGGACAACTACTCCCAGTCACATGCTGATGTTTAAGGAAATGTTTCAAGGACAGTTCGCAAGGTTCTACCAGTAGGCTAAAGAATGCATACCAATAATCTCGAGGCGTCTAGCTTCAAGGCCTGCTTTCAAGGCCTGCAGAGACAAACTGAGGTTAGGTTCATTCCTGATGCTGTTAGAGTATTCTTGCTACTATTGGCTTCCCTCTACCTCAGAAGTTTGAATGTAACCTTTAATGAAACGTTTAGGATGATCTCTGGTTCCCACGTTTAAAGAGAGTGGTGACCTCATTAAATTTATCAAGTCAAAAAAGTGCTAAAGTTTCATCATCCTGATCGATCCAGTGACAAGTAGGACACTATCTGCATTTTATGAAGGAGTCCTAGAAGGTCAAGAATAGCAATCCCTTTCCAACTTCAAATTCTCCTAAGCTAAAAATTCCTGCTGGAATATGTAAATATACTTTCCACAATCTTGGAATTTTGACTTCCTCTAATATTTAAACTACAAATCACATTTGTTGGAAAGGATTAAAAATGAGTGATCTAATATAGGGAGGAAAAAAAAGGTGAAGTGGGTGGCAAAGCAGTAGTCAAGCATTTTGCAATGCAGTATTCAAACAGTGGAAGTTAGGACCAAAAAAAGCAAAGTGGCAATCTTGGAACTGTTCTCACTCTACTAGGAAAGAGAGAGGGAAGCCATGAAGTTATTTGAGTGTTTACCTACATACACTTCAGTGACGAGGCCACGTGTTATCTGGCAAGGAAGCAAAGTTGAAAAAATATTATACACTTGGAAGACGAAGTAGAAAAATATAACCTCTAATACGCATTAAATCTATAATAATGGCAAAAAAACTTATAAACATATTTTTAAAATTTTAGATGGGCGAGAATCTAAAAGGTTCCTGATATACAAAGGATGATAAATGATCAGCAATATTCCTTTTTCTAGTGCTCTATCATTTTATATTGTTAAATATTAGAAGAAAATTGTTTCATAGCTTACTTGTAACTCACAATCACAATAACTATTTTTGCCTTGTACCCTTAAGTTGCTCAACAACAAATCCATCTACATGGGGATTTTAAGACTAGAAAGAAAACGCTTGATATAAGAATTGTGCCCACTGGTATTTTCCAGTTCAGTGGTTGCTGTCCAATCTTCATGTCTACTTCCTACCACAGCCCCTACATCAACATAATGGTACCCAGAACCACAGTGACTCAATATTTTGCAAATCATAAAACAGAGGACAAGTATATGAAACAAAATGATTAAGTATTTTAGATTTCACAAAGCACTGTGGTCTTCCTGCATATTAGTGGACCAATTCAGGTTGTCATAAGTCCAGTCACGATTTTATTAGGAAGGGCATAAACCTGGAACAGGAGTTGACAAAATACACACTAAGGCCAGGAAAGCTAATGACTGAAATAAAGTTTTGGGATATTTCTAATAATAAGCAGAAGACAAAAAGGAAGAGGGGAGCTAAAGATAAGGGATGTCTTGGGGCTTCCCATCTGAGAGCTCAAAGTGAAGAGAAATCATACATTTTCTGCCAGGCTGATCTGAATTTCAGGACTCATGAAGACCCGCCTCACGGAAATTTTTAAAAGTATGGGTTTTGGGGGTAGAATAAACTGCTTCTACTAGCACTTACTGTGAGTCTGACCTTGGGCACGTCAATTATACAACTGAATATTAGTTGTTATTACTACTTCCCAAAATTTTTATCTTGATTCTTGAGGTACCTGACATTAGTTTCTAGAGAAATATATGTACATATCACTAGAAAGATTTTCAGAGACAATCTCTAGAATATTAGTGATGTCATAATCTAAACTATTACAGAGTAACAGATCTCTGCCATTCTGCAATGAATATTTCCTAAGCTACTGGGCATTTTCTATAGGATAAATGGTGAACAAAGCAAATAGTTTCCTGAAAGTGGACATGTATCACCAAACATGTGACACAGTGGAGAAACAGGTACTGGTTAAAGCCATATAAAGAAATGTGCTGGGATGCAGCAGTGGCTCAGTGGTTATGGCACTTGCCTGGTAAGTGCAAGGACACAAGTTCAAACCCCAGCACCATGAATACAATGAAGTGTCTGAGGAATGAAAGTCACATGAAAAACTAAAGATTGCTTCTCTCTTTCTCTCTGTCCCCTGTTTCTTTAAAAAGAAAGAAAGAAATGTACAAGTTAAAGTAGTACTAGGAATTTCTTACATGAACATAGCTAAAACTCATTAAATTCCTCCCAGCTAATGGGAATTAATAACAAACATAAACAAAAAAACCTAGAAGTTGCTCAAGATGTTATAGATTAAAAAACTTTACAAAATGTCCTTATTTAAAAGATATCACTTGTCCCCCCTCAGAATATTGTACAAAGCCAATACACTTCACATGCAAAATACTGCAGTCCAATAGATTTAGCAAAATGAAAAGATGGATCGTCATTTTATTCTTAAATATCTACAGTCTTAACTTCCTTGAGCTATAAGCTTTTTAATAGGCACTATTATTTGTTATTCAAAAAGCAGACTGAATGATTTATGTCACGCAGGTGTGAACAAGCATTGTCAAAAACACCATCTGCGTGCTTTACTGCACTAACAGCGTTAGAATGCCCTGCAGGATGCTGAATTCCAGGGACTGGAAAACAAAAGATTATTGTCACTGAAAAATAAAAAAGTTATCTGGTTTAAACCATCAAGTCCAGACAACTGACATCAATGGAAAAACATTTACATTTGCCTTTATCAATCTGTAGGACAGAATTATTTATCATTAATAAGACTTTCTAAATTAATACTATAAAAATAAGTTTTTAGGGTTCACACTGATGATTAGATCAAATTGTCATAGATTTTAAAGTATGACACAGTTTTCAAGTTAATAAGTAGTAAATGGCTTCTGGCAATAAAATGTTTAAAAATAAAGGTTGTATAATATAATTTTATTTATATATCATAACATACACATACATGAGACTGGTTTCTTTGCTATATATACAACATATATGAAACAGCTTCAGAAAACTTGAGTTCTCAGTACATGTACCTGTAATTTTCAATAAAAATCTCTTGACTTTCCATAGGAACAAGACAGAAGAAATGAGAACACAACAGCACACTGACAAGTTGGATCACCCACTGGGGTTATCTGTTCTAGCAATTTTGCTTAATAAGGAAAATAACATATACTTTATTGCTAAACGTAGTTTTTTTTTTTTTTTTTTTTTTTTTTTAGAAAGAGGGAACAGTGAGAGGGAGAGGGGGAAGCAATTTTTATTTAGTTTTTCATGTGACTTTCATTCCTCCGACACCTTGTTGCATACGCAGTGCTGGGGTTCGAACTTTCATACTCACACATGCTAGGCAAGCACCATAACCGCCGAGCCACCGCTCCAGCCCCTAAACGTAATATTTTCTAAAGGCATAAGAAATTTTAAGAAAACTACTGGTGGCAAATGTGCATATCATTAATGTTACTGTTATATTCTTCTACGATAGTAGAATAAAAAATTGTATACTTTTTTCAGCAGTCAAAAAGTTAATATAATCAGAAGTAGGCTAATCTAACAATCAATAGATATATAGTGTGCTCTCTACAAGGAACAGGGAAGGGGGTTCTTTTTATGTATTTCAAAACCAAATGCTTTTTTTTATACTGGTGATTGAACCCAGGGGTGCTTAACCACTGAGCCACATCCCTTTTAATTTTTTATTCTGAGATAGGGTCTCAATAAGTTGCCTAGGGCTTTGCTAAAATGTTGAAACTGGTCTCAAGCTTATAATTCTCCTGCCTCAATCTCCTGAGTCTCTGGGATTATAAGGCACATGTACGTCACCATGCTCGGTCCAAATGTTCATTTCTGCAATTCTTTCCATTTTTATTTTGAAAATATCTAATCAAAAAGTTGAAAGAATAGCAGTATGTCTTCCATCCAAATTCACTAATTGTTAACATTTTGCCCCATTGTTACTGCCTCCTCCCTCTTGTATTATCAGCTACAATCATTTCAAGTTAAGTTGCAGGCATGCAGTATTTCACCTAGAAATGGTTCAACGTGAATCTGCTCAAAATAAGAACATTCTCCTACATAACCACAAAACATCATCACGCCTAAGACATTAACCCTCTATGCTAGGAAAACCAATCATTACCATTTACCATCCATGAATCCTTTTAGTTTTTGAAAGTTTAATTCCTTTTATGGATAATTTACAGATATAAAATGGTAAGCTGGATGCACCAGTGCATGCCTATAATCCCAGGCTCTCTGGAGACCGAGTCCAGAGTATTTGGAGCCAGCCTGGGCAACAAAGCAACACTCATCTCCAAAACAAAAAGAACAGAAGAATAGTTAAAAAATGTATTACAAGCCAGAAGCCAGGGCTGGAGCGGTACCTCAGCCATTACCGCACTTGCCTGGCATGTGCAAGGACGTGGGTACGAAACCCAGCCAACACATATACAAAGTGTCTGAGCAACAAAAGCCACATGAAAAACTAAATAAAATTGATTCTCCCTCTCTCCCCCTCCCTCCCTTTCTCTCACAGTCCCTCTCTTAACAAAAAACAAAGCAAATTAAAAAAAAAAGTATTAGGAGGGGATGGAGCAGTGGCACACTGGTTGGAGTGCTTGCCTGGCATGTGCAAAGAGGCAGGTTTGAACCCCAGCACCACCTACGCAACTGAATGTCGGAGAAACAAAGGCCAGATGGAAAAATAAGTAAAATTCTCTTTCTCAGAAAAAAAAAAAAAAAAAAAAAGAAAAAAAGAAAAAGAAATTTTAATAAAACTTTAAACGTGAGAGTCAAAATTTTATTCCATATTCTTCTGTTTTCAGATATAAACCCAAAACAGGCAGCATTCTTTTGAATGCTCATTAACAGTTATGCATGAACTTGGGACACTGTATGTCTAGCTTACGGAAAACAGATTTTGGCTTATCATTGTTTATGATTCATCAGTTCAATTTCTTGCTATAATTGCATTTGATCAAGTATTTAGTTTGTAAATACTATATTTAGTTCTACTTCTCTGCCACTGGAAGCTCCTCATACAAAAATGCTGAGTCCTGTTTTTACATGTGAAATTTTACGATCTTTTTTATCTGCCTTTCAAAAATTTATGAGTTAAAAACTTTTTTCAAATTGGATTATACATCATTGGTTAAAAACAGTTTGAGGGGCTGGAGTGGGTAGCTCAGTGGTTAGGGCGCTTGCCTGGCATGTGCAAGTACATGAGTTCAAACCCCAGCACCATATATATAATGAAGTCTCAGAGCAAAGAAAGCCACATGAAACAAATAGATTCTTTCTGACTGTCCCTCTCTTTTAACAAAAGAAAACAAAGCTTGAATAATTAAGTTTAAAATACAACTGAAAGTACAAATAATCCAAAAAAAAATACATATGAAGTATGCCTAGTTTCCTAATACTGATAATAACTATGGATGAAATACATAGCATCCTTAAGTCAGTAATAACTAGCAGTAGCCAGTTAAAAAAGCATGAAATCCAAGTTTTTAAATGGGCGGATTGTTCTGAGCTTGCAAATGAATCTAATCTTAATATTTTGTATATAAGAAATACCTGAATAGAAAATGTGATGAATCTATCAGTCTTCCAGTGATCTGTAATCATGTAATTTTTAAAGGAAAAATTCTGGTAAAGAGAAAATATGTATCACCTAGGCACAACAAAGAAAGAAGCTCTAGCTAATTTGCTAATTTCAAAATTTTTTAAGGCTTCCATAAAGGTCAGTGTGAGAACCCCTAGATGTAAAATTTGTATCTATAGCACAAAATTTAGCCAGTCTAACCCACATCTGGCAGAAGGTGGAAACCAAATATCACCAAATGATTTTATTTAATGTGTTCAAAGAACTAATAAAGCAATGGGTTAAGTCACTTCAAGGTATATAAATGTACCCTAATTAGGTCTTTGTATATTTATTTCGGTACCTGGGATTGAACCCAGGATCACTTAACCACTGATTCACATCCCCAGCCCTTTTTATATTTTATTTTGAGACAGGGTATTGCTAAAATGCTTAGGGCTTTGCTAACTTGTTGAGGCTGGCTTTGAACTTGCAATCCTCCTGCCTCAACCTCCCAAGTTGCTAGGACTATAGGTATATACCACAGCACCTGGCAGTCTTTGTATATTTATAAAAATATGGAGACATGGAATTTTGCAAAATGCTTGATGATAAACCAAGAGATATATGAGATAATCTCACATGAGCTAGGGCTAAAATGAAGGCAGGTAAAATTGTGGCAAAGCTGTCAGCAACAAGGCAACTGAGTACCCAAAAAGTCAGTGTATCACTAACAGAACCATTGATTTTTGACATCCGAAAACACTCCTTTAACCAGGTATTTTTGTTTTTTAACAAGAGGTTGAATCCAGAGGTGCTCAACCATTGAGCCACATCCCCAGCCTTTATTTGTTTTGCGATAATGAGGCCCTAAGCAACTTCGCAAGACCCTAACTTGCTGAGGCTGGCTCTGAACTTGCCATCCTACTGCCTCAGCCTCCTGAGCCACTGGGATAACAGGCATGCGCCACTGCGGCCAGCTAACCAGTATGTTTTGAGACAGTAAAAGATGTTAACTTGTGAATAAGCAATTTTAAGCCTTCTGGGAAAAAATAAACTTCTCAGCAGATGACATACCTAATAAAACTCCTACTAAGTGAAGCATGAAAACAGTGTCCAAACTACTAGCATCCTCCTGATGACTGCCTGAACATCTAACAAAAACCAAACAAAAAAACCAAAATGTCCTCCTATTTGTATTAACAGATGTGAGTTTGAATATTCCTTAATTTAATTCAGTTTTCCATGACAGCTCAATTCATCAGCATTTTATCATCAACTAAGGAGAAAGCAATAGTCAATATTTTTCCTGATGCTACAAAATAACATTACATTGAAATGAATGATGGAATAGACTAACAAATGTGCAACATTTTTAACATACAGCATTTATTTCAACGAAATTCCACACTTAAGGTTATATTGGTTTGTTAAAGTGAAATGCCCTCTAGCAATCCTTAAGCGTACCCATTTATTTTCC
>PVKS010018202.1:0-40563 GCA_004027875.1 Aplodontia rufa
GTGACTATTGCTGTGTTTTGTGCCATCTTGGTTATCTTTCGGTGTGTATTGTGGTTATAGACAATCTCTTGTTTAAGGGTTCAGAGAATTATTAGCATCTTCTTCTGAATGAAGAATGTCCTTGAGAATATTCTGTAATGCAGGGTTCTGTTCATGTATCTTGCTAACTTGAATTTATCATTGAAGTGTTTGGTTTCCCTATCACATTTAAAGCTGAGTTTTTCAGGGCAGTAGTTAGTAGTAACATTTGATGCACTTTTTTATCTTCAGTATATCAAATGTCTAAATGAATGAGAAAATACCTACAGTTCAACTAAGTGAGGAAGTCACCCCAATTCATTTTAAAGAATATTAATTATTCCAAAACTTTCTAAAATTAAATAATAATTTATAAATGCCTTTGCCCATTTATGTTTTCTTTATGCATGAATATGTTTGTATCATTGACACTTCTAAAAGCGGAAAGAGTACCATTTCTTGAATCAACACTTGCTTGTTTTCAAGGGCAGTGATTCTTCTCACAGTGAGATTGATTAATCTCTATGTTCTGGTTTTCTCTGTGCATTGAAGTTGACTTGTGTGATGTCCTTACAATATAAAATAGAGCAAGCAGGGCCTTTGATCAAACCAACTCCATTTCAGAGTTGTGCTTCACCACTTGTGTAATGCTATACTTATAAGGAATTGACAGAATAACGGGAGTCTCTCTGGGAGAACTAGATGCCTAAGTGATCTATGCTGCCAAAGAACCACAGTAAAATATATATGTAACCACACTGTGTGTGTGTGTGTGTGTGTGTGTGTGTTTGTGTGTGTGAAAGAGAGAGAGAGAGAGAGGGAGAGAGAGATTTAAAATCAATAATCACTTATTTAGTACATTGTATGAGATGCTGTGCTAAATGCTGGTGGAGATACAGGTAAATTCATGATCTAGTTCTTTCAAATTAAATTTATGCTAAATATCCTAAACTTTAATATAACTGTATAAATACCTATTGTTTTGCAATTCTTTCAAATTTAACCTGTAACATTAGCATGATTACTTTCCTAATAAATGGTGTCAAAAATAAATTAAGCAGGTGTTCAGAAAAGGCAAGCTCATTTTGGGCAAGGGTTTTATGGGGGAACCCTGAGACTTTGGCCCTCATCCTTGGCCACAGTCAGTTTTTCCACCAGCTTTTAGTAATCTTTTTAGGAGGTGAACTCTTGAATTCTGTGAGAACTTATAATTTTTGTCCAGATATTCTTCTCTGCCAGCTTCCATACATTTAGCATTTGAGAGCTTCTAGGACCCTGCAACCTCAGGGCTACCTCATACTTACATGGGTTATACTTTACCTAGTACCAGTAGGTGCCCATTCTGAATCCGAGGTAAGTGTTTTCTCTGGCTCCTTTTCTAAGCTATAGGCTGTCCTTTGACAATGAAATAGTTCACTTTCCCCGTGTTAAACTGTTCTCGGACCATGCACAATTCCATAGTCCTGTTTGTGTAGAATAACACTAAGCAACTCTACAATTGCTTCAGAAAGAAGTAGGATCAACATTACATGATACAGGGGTCTACACAGCCTTCCTCTACAGGACTCCCATGGCTCAAGCAGTTATGTCAAGAATAAATGCATGGGATGCAATTAAACTAAAAAGCTTTTGCACAGCTAAAGATTTAGTCAAGAGTCTCAAGAGAGAACCTACAGAATGGGAGAAAATTTTTTACCTACTACAACTTGGACAGAACTAAAAAAACTAAACACCAAAACCACAAATAATCCAATTAATAAATGGGCTATAGAACTAAGAAGTTTCTCAATGAAGGAAGTCTAAAAAGCTCATAAACATATGAGAAAATATTCTACATCACTGGCAATCACAGAAATGCAAAGTGAGATTCCACCTCACTCCGGTCAGAGTGGCAAAAATAAAAAATATGAACAATGACAGGTGCTGGAGGGGCTGTGGGAAAAGAGGAACACTGTTTCATTGCTGGTGGGACTGCAAACTGGTGCAGCCACTCTGGAAAGCAGTGTGGAGTCTCCTCAAAAAATTAAGGATGGAACCACCTTATGACCCAGCTATCCCACTCCTGGGTATCTTCTGAAAAGAGCTAGTATTGGCATATGATAGAGATACAGTTTCATTAATGTTTATGGCAGCTTAATTTACTATAGCTAAATTATGGAACCAACCCAGAAGCCCCTCACTTGATGGATGGATTAAAAAACTTTGGTACATATATACAATGGAATACTACTCAGCTATTAGAGAAAAAGATATTATGGCATTTGCAGCCAATTGGATGGAGATGGAGAAAATTTTGCTAAGTGAAGTATCCCAAAATCTGTGACTCAAGGTCCAAATGTTTTCTTTCATTTCTGGAATCTAGAATACAAGTGGAAAAAATATGTTAAATAGCTAACCTAACAACTACCTCAACGTGTATGACTTTTTACAAGATCATGGGGAACCTTGCCTAGGTTCCTGAAGGATGTAGGGAGGGTTCAGGAAGGGGGGAAGGGAATAGAAAAGACATCAAGGTGATAATAGGGAGGCAGTATGGGGGAATCTAATCAGAAGGGAAACTCTGACTTCCAGGAGAAGTCCAATTAACTTGGGGCTTAAGTAGGGGGAAACATGGAACCATGGGGAACCCAAAGGGGTTAAACCATGGACTGACACCAGCCTTGGCTTATTCTGTCATTATACTTTTGTTCTTGATTGTTTGACTATGAATCCCTCCTAATTGTAAGAACATGTTTAACAAATAAAATTTTAAAATGGGGGAAAAATAAAGACCAAGCAGTACTTCTACCCCACAAATATTTCTCAGTTCCATCTATTTTTCCAGTTTTTAATATACAATTTAGAGTCCTCTGATTAGGACTTTAAGAACAGTTGGTACATCTTTTCTGATTTTTCCAGTTAGAGACACTAGGCAGGCTCTGCCAATTTGATGTTACCCATTACTATAGGGGCCTAATAAAGAGCTTTTCAGAAGAGTTCATAATTAATAATTTCTGACTAGAGTTTCCTTTTCGTGTTTTACTCTTTTCAGTTGTAGCTGGTCTTGGATTGAATGGTAACTAAATAATTAAAGTAGTGAGACCTTCAATGGTTATGAGGTAGTTATATTCCAAAGGGCAAAACAGAGAAAAACAAAAGAGCAATAAGAAGAAAAAATTAAAGTCCATAAGGAAAATGTAGATTCCAGATCAAGAAGGAGTAAGATTCTACAAATTGATGAATTCCATCTTTCCTCCTTGATTTATTATTTACATTTAATCATTATTAATCTCTGTGTCAGATATGAATCTAAGGGATTTACAAGCACTTTTATCTTTACAACATGTTATTAGTTGTGGGGTGTTTTCTCTTTTTTGTGTTAAAGATATCAATTTACATAAATGTTAACTATGTATTTTAGGTACACAGTTAGCAATTGGAATAGGTAGGAAGGAAAGCCAGCTAGTATCACAGAAGAATTGAATCTTTAAACCTCTATCATTAACCATCTTTTTGAAATGCAGTGATGTTGGATTTGTCTTAAAGAGGCACAGGAATATGCTGATCGTGACCACATTTGAAACCTTCACTTGATGGTGGTGAATGATATATTCATCTTAAAAGATGATTTAAATATGATGTAATAGCATTAGAGTTATCAATTGTGCATGCTACTTTATTGCATAATAATTTTATGTAAAAATGAATGAACATTTTTTGTTTGAAAATCCTGATACCTCCATAAATTACCACCATTTAACATTTTGTTTTTATCTTTCTAAGTGAAATTTGGAGATATTATTTGGAGATATGAATATATATATTTAAAGCCCTTGACTCCAGTGATCTCTATGAAGTGATTAATAATTTTTTAAAATGATAGATTAGGAAAAATGATGGGGACACTGAGAACGAAATTATATTTCAAGCATTTAAAATATTATAAAATACACATGCCTCAAAGTACAATTTTATATATTAAATAATAAACATGTGTATGTATATTAACGCTTGAGTACTACCAAGTATGAAACCACCTATTCCAACCTCAATCACAACTGCAGTTTATGTTTTAATCCATTATGCCTAATAATATAAACATGAAGACAATTAAAATCACAACATAAGGGGTCTGGAGCGATGGCTCAGTGGTTTCGGCGCTTGCCTGGCGAGCGC
Organism: Aplodontia rufa; assembly: GCA_004027875.1. Taxonomy (NCBI): domain Eukaryota; kingdom Metazoa; phylum Chordata; class Mammalia; order Rodentia; family Aplodontiidae; genus Aplodontia; species Aplodontia rufa. The sequence goes on from PVKS010018202.1 coordinate 4,174, forward strand.
AAGGACCCAGGTTCAAACCCCAGCACCACGTACACAACTAAGTGTTGCAGCAATGAAGGCCATGTGAAAAACTAAATAAAGTTGTTTCTCTCTTTCTCTGTCTCTCTCACTGTCCTTCTCTCTTTAAAAAATAAAATCACAACATAAGGGAGAATGACCCTGGAAATGAGGACAAAATGACAAATACAATTTCGTTCTCAGTGTCATAAATGTCCCTTACACAGTTGAGGTAAGTTCCTTTGGTTGTTGTCTTCTCCAGAGTTTTGAGCATGAATGGATGTCGGATTTTACCAAAGACCTTTTCTGCTCCATTGAGATGATCATACAGTTTTTTGTTATTAATTCTATTTAAATGATGTATCATATTTATTGATTTGCATATGTTGAATCAGCACTGTATCCCTGGAATGAAACCTACTTGTTCATGATGTATTATCTTTTTGATGTGTGCATGAACAAGAATTGAAAAACTCTTCAAAGACTCAGAAAATACCTTAGCTCTCCATGTGTCTCTGGTTGAGTGTGGAATCCTGAGCCTAGCAAAGAAATCAAGACATTCAACAGAAAGAAAAACCCAGGGAAACACTCATGCATTGGTAGGACTTTCAGGGCATTCTCCAGCCCTACACAGTTCCATTGGCAGTTATTTGCCAATTGTAGCCATCTTGACATCCCTTGACTTTCTGTTGTCCATCCCTAACTCAAGGAGTCCACTGAGCTCATGTAAGTTTCCCCTTCCTGAGCTAAGTCCTGGAAACTCTCTTGAGGTAGTAAACTGGGAACAATCCCAGTTCTCTCACCATTGGCTTCCCATCTCTCAGGGAACACCATTCGTCATTTCTCCATGTTCTGTAACCATTAACTCATTATTTCAGATATTCTGTCGGTGCTGTTGTTATGATTTTTGTCATATGAAGGAGTATTCCTGACTGATGGAGCTTTGCATCTGGTCACTCTCTTTGACTTCAAACAAAGAAGGGCCGGGAAAGCTGCCTTTCTACATCATGCATGCTTTGGAAGGGATTCACGGGAACACAGCCGTTGGTCAGTGCGAGATTCTAGGTGATTCAGAGAGTTAGGCAGAGCTAGTGGAAAAGCAGAATGGATTCAGACCCAGTCAGCATCCACCATGATTGCCTTTGCTCTCCAATTAATGTGGGAGCAGGGAAATGCTGCATTGGGCCTAATTTGAGACAACTCTGCAGCTTCTCTGCTGTGGAGAGGAGAGTGAATTCCTCTACCTGTCGGAGGTCAGGCAGTAGCCATTTTGACTAAAGTGGCAATGAGAAGGATTCAGGTCATCAAAGCATATTTCTTAACAATAGTGCCAAGACCAATCATCTGTGGCAGATAGGCTGAGTGCAAATAGGAGCTCTGCCTAATCTGGAACAACTCCTTAGCTTCACTGCCATGAAGCCAGGATTGTGTTCTCTCTATTTCCTTGATGACCTGTGCTTTGCTCCAATTGCCTTTGCTCCATCTCTGGTTTGCAAATGTGTAGTATTTTCAAAGTCCACTACTATTTAGAGTTCTAAACTGTCTACTTCACTATAAACTTGTAAGCAATGATGAATTCTCAGTTATTATTTTTCAGAGTAGCATGTGAATAGTATGATGTACAATATTTTCTAAAGACAATACCTCCCCAAAGGAACTGGAAAATTTACTGTGAAAGAAAGATATTAAAACATGGATCATTTAATTTCTCTTTTACAAAAGTCTAACAATTTAGGACTACTCAGTTTCTGAAGATAAATATAGAAAGAAAAATTAGTTTAAAATAAAATCATTAATATTTAAAACTGAATATGAAAAGGTTTGTATTATAATTTTGGAAGAACACTGAATATTAAGTTTAGAATATTTATGTTTAATAAAAGGAAAGCTCATGATGATAGTGAGCAGATAATAATGTAACATAGGTGAGGATGAAGATGAAGTTGTTGAGGACATGTCACCCTAAAATGTGCTGCTTTGGCAACCGAGCATTTTGAGCTGGTGGCACTTGACAGATAGAAGCTGTAGAAATAGAATCTGGAGTACCTTGCTTACCTGTAGTGAGCCCTGAGAATCTTTGTGAGAAAAGGGCCTTTCCTAGAACAAGATGAACAGATAGCCCTCATGACAGGTGTCTAGGACCTGGATCTGCATACACTTCCTAAGATAACCCTGTCCTCACTCTAGTTCTAAAATCTCTTCACATACCTCCTAATGACCTTCCTAAGGATTTGCTGCCCATAGCTTAGATCCCACAGTCTTTTCATTTCCTCACATATCACTCTTTATCAAAAGTTAGAAAAAATTTCCATTTTGTATGTTTCACTCTCTTTTGAGGGTTCCTACGTACGTGTAAAAATAAAACTTCTATGCTTTTCTCCTCATAATCTGCCTTGTGCCAACAGGGTTCCTAGATACATCTAAGGATCTCTATTAAGAAAGAAGACATAATCTTTATTCTCCCATACAACAGAAATGTTCTAGAAAGATTTATAAAAATGCCATGCATAGTGAAAATTTAAAAATCAGCTAATGTTGATCCTATTAAGGATATATACAAAGTAATGTACCACTGAAGGACTCAATAATGATAATACTGCCATTACAATATACAAATCCATTGATAATTGCTAAATATTAATATCACTAAAAATTAGCATGAATAGGATATCTACCAACATCATAGTTAATTTACCAGGAAATCCATAGCAATGAGAGCAGCACAAATCCATTCTTCCCAAGACTTAAAAAATAAAATAAATTATAAAGAATTGCCAAAACATGATTTTTTCAGGAAATATCAAACAGGAAATATCAAAAATATAAATTACCTGCAGTTTAAAAAAATTAAATACCAACCCCCATCAAGCAATTATTGCTCCTACTATTACCACAGACTGATATGAACAAAGGAAATCCAAGGAAAAGTGTGTAGAAGGAGGAGACAGAGCAGGTACCTCAAATAGTTGCACAATAGCAACATGAAGATCAGGTCTAGTGGTCTATGGAATAATGAAAAATCTTCCTGGTATATCAGAGCACTGTTAAAAGCTTAAAAGCACATGACATTTGAGGTGGTCATCTTTGAAAATTGTAATTCCTGGGGGAGGATAGAAGTAAAAGGGTGCTTTTAGGTATCACTTGGCAACTGGATGGTGAATATAAAAGGAGAAAAATAGAAAATTAAGGAAAAAAACTAGAACAAAAGAAATGAACTAAAAGCAATTCTTTCCTGAGTACTAAATAAACTCAAAAACTTAACAAAGCAAAACTTGTTGTATGACACAAGATAAATGCTGTTGAATTAGGAATTATTACAAATCCACAAAATACAGAGACAGAAACTAAAATTAATATTATAAAACTTAAAAGAAGAAATCAGAAAATAAGGAACAAACACACCTGAGTTGACAAAATTCACTCATGCAGACAGAATTAAATATGTTCAAGCTGATTTATATGTATCTCCAAAAGTGTGGGGGAAATTAGAAAACATCTCATTTACAAATTAAAAATTAAGAAAATAATTAAAGGCTAATGGGAAGAGGGCTGGTTGGAAGAAAATGACATAACACCTCTAATAGAAAAATTTATTGCCTTTCAAAACAGAAAGGATTCAAATGAAAGTGTGGTGTGTCATTAAAGGAAATTAAAATAGAAACACATAAATTGTAGGAAGTCAGAGATAAAGTGCTAATAAATGGAAGCCTCATAATAACAATAATGATAATAAGCAATAACAACACCAATTACATGCATAATCTGAGACCCTGAAAAGGTCAAACTAAAAAGACAGAAAGGAATTAATGTTTAAACCCACAATCTAAGACAACTGTTCAAATAACAGAAGACCAGATAGGCTATATTGAAATGATATGTTAGAAATTGTGCAATATTAACCAGGTATGATCAACTCCAAGATTTATACAAACAAAACCACTCAATTTAAAATAGAAGAATCTTCAATTTCTTAAAGCAAAATAAAAAATAACTTGTAAGGACAAAGGTATTATGCTGGCAATGTCACCCTATGACCAGTAGCACACCTCATTCTAAGATCTCATTTTCTGAATGCACACTCCCTCTCCAAATAAAAAATAAAAATTACTCTTGGAGAACGGATGAACTCTCTTCAGGGGAAAGAAAGGGACAAGATTAGCATAAATACCTTGTCATCCACAAAAATAAGGAATTGTTCAAAAATGATGTGAGAGATATAAAATACTATATGTCAAATTATATGGAAATCTTTTTTCTTGCCCAGTTGAAATAATGGGAATTGTCTGAAGACAAAAATAACAACAATAACAGCACAGACAGAAAATATGAAATAGTGATTTAAAGGTTACAGGACATGGAGAAGTGACGAATGGTGTTCCCTGAGAGATAGGTAGCAAGTGTCATGAGAATTGGGATTGTTTACTACCTCAGGAGAGTTTCCAGGACTTAGCTCAGGAAGGGGAAACCTACATGAGCTCAGTAGACTGCTCGAGTTAAGGATGAACAACAGAAAGTCAAGGGAAGTCAAGATGGCTACAGTTGGCAAATAACTGCCAAAGGAACTGTGTAGGGCTGGAGAATGCACTGAATGTCCTACCAATACACAAGTGTTTCCTAGGTTTGTCTTTCTGTTGCATCTCTTGATTTCTTTGCTAGGCTCAGGATTCCACACTCAACCAGAGACATATGGAGAGCTAAGATATTTTCCGACTCCCTGAATAGTATGTCAATTCTTGCTCATGCATACAGTTGCATGAGAGCTTTCCGGAGCACTCTGTACCTGTTTGATTCCCCAAACAGCCCTCATCAATTTCTGACTGATCTGCCAGTTTCTCGAATTTTCCTGTGAAGATAGCAACCAGAGGCTCACAGCAGCATTTCCCACTCCATTCATTTCCCCTTGGCATCATCAGTTTCCATGCCTGAGGCCATGAGGGATTTTTTGTTCTCTAATTTAATTCCATCACACACCTGTGAGTTTTCACAGCACTACTTTGCCAATATAGCAGCTGGTGAGAAGGACAGAGGTAGAGTAGGGAGCAGCCACAACTCACTTTGTAGGGGTTTGGTCTTTCTCTTTGGAGTTTAGTGATGTGTCTGGAACAAAGGCCTCTGAGTTTGCTATTAGCTTCAGGTTTGAGTCCTGATTCTGATCATTTCATCAGTTTTGATCATTGATTTGTGATGAGATTTTCTGTTTCATTTGCTTTCCCTACCAATCTGAAATTCTCCTTTTCATAGTTATTTGTTCCTATGTTACAGATTTCTTGACTGAATTGGTCACATGGAACCTCCCTGAGTGCATTCTTAGTCAGTCCTGAAAATAAAATAATGGGAGAGCTGGTGAAGTCCTTAACTAGAAAAGAAATCCAACCATAATATTATTTGTGAAAAGATTTTTATATGGCAGGAAAGGCATTATACTAATCCATAGATTGATACATTTTTTCTATCTCAGCTTAACTCCAAAATGTGTGAAGGTATAAATCATTTATTTTTATTTCTAGATCTTAATATTTTTATATATAAACCAGAGGTATTCATCTAACATTTAAAAAACATAACTCTGTCAACTCAGAAATTCCATAGTCCCAGGAGAAAATAGATGAGATGCCAGGTTTTACAAGAAACCATTGGGAAGCCTAGAATAGATATGATTGGTGTGTGAATTGTCCTTAACCTAGAAAGACAGACAATGGAACTTAATTCCTCTTGCTATATGTGAATATTAATTGTGTAATCAGTATTTAATTTGAGATATGCTGGTTGTACATAACTAATCTTAGAAGGTCAATCATGAAAAAGGTTGTACTTGCCTAAAGCCTCTTAAGTGGAGACATTATAAATGGAGGAATATGTGAAAACCTAGGAGTATATGCTAGATGTAATGACATTAAGCTTGCATGCGATAGGCCAATATATATTGAATGTTGAATCTCAGTTATCCCCCAGCTGGATATTATTAAGGTTTGACGGTTATTAACTTGAACAATTTTCCCTCAAAGTTTTCCTTAAATGAATTTAATTTCTTTAATTAATGTTATTAAACATAAAATCATATGATGGCTTAAAGGTCAAATACTTGCTATATTTGAAGAAGTGTGAAATTATGCAAATGGAATGATTTAGTATAAAGGAAATTAAATTTAATTATTCATTTGAGGAAACTGCAAAAAATTATCTTCGGTATTTGTAGTCCCTTTTAAATATTGGTACTTGATAATAAGTTTGTCCTGGGTTGTGACTTAAATGTAGTACATGAAAATAATTATTATTATGAATGTTCAAGACTTGAAAGAAGACAAGGTGCCCTAAAATCAGACTCAAAAAGTACAATAATGGGAAGTAAACTATAGATACCTACATTAATATTCTGCAGTAATTCTTTAAATACTGCTTTTTCATCATAAAGAGAAATTATGAGGGTTTGTAAAACACAAATAAAATAAATATGAAGCAGTAGTTGAACAAATTTTCCTTATAAGTTATTTCAGTAACTAGTCAAACAATCATTCACTGAGTTCCTAACATATGTTTTTCATTTGGGTACTTGCTACACTCTATTGATCAGAAGTATAACATGAAAAGGTTAAACTCTTATATTTTATAATTAAAGTTAGTCTTTTTGTATTTTATAGTTTGTTTAAAATCAAGATACAATTATATAATTTGATTATATTGTGTATTATTCTTTTCTTTTAATGTGCTTATTAATTATGTAGAGATTTGTTAAAAAAACATTTCTGACTTGGTAGATCTGGGATAGGATCTGAGATTCAACATTTCCAATGAGTTTCCAGGTAACACCAATACCCCTGCTTAAGGAACTTCACTTGGTGGAACAGGGCTGATGGACATCTAATTTTTTCCACAAAATGTCATGAGAGGTCCTTTTTAGAATCAGATGATAAGATATATGCACTGATAATCTTATTTGTGTATGAAGTCTTTCTTTATACTTTATTCTTGATGAATATTTTCATGAGATAAGAAATAAATAATTACCTTTCCACATCATTTTGTTGCATTTTAAATTGTTAATATTTGTATGATTAGCTCTGTTCTTCCCAAGTTTCAAAATAGCATTCTTGATGGTTACTGTACCATATATTTACTCTTTATTTCCCATACAGCTAACTCATTTGTTTCATAAATGAATGTCCTTTGAAGAGGCTGAATGCCCAGAAAATATAGAGGAATTTTGCTTTGCCAAAAATAGGCATGAGGACTCTGACTTAGACCTAGAAATGTTGGAAGAAACACTAACTAAGCGAAGTTCAAAGAAATTACTTTCGTTCCAAAAATAAATCAATCTCATCTATTAAGCCTTTAAGGAAATAGAAAGTATTTTTCTTTTCTGATTAGAACTTATAAATACTTATAAAGGCTTTAAAAGGCTGGAAATATATCCCTTTTAATGTTTTTTTCCAGGTGTTTCTCATGCTAAGGCTGGTGTTTTGCTGATCTCTGCTTTCTTTGCCATTGTTTGGACTGTTTCCTTCTGCTCTCTGGAAACATTTTAATAATGGTCTGAATCCAATCAGTCTTGGCTTTTGTCTTTAACTCCCTCCCCTTTTTTCCGTCTTTGCTCATTTGGGCAAATACCCACTGTATTCCAAATCCTAAGTATCACCAGGCATTTATGAATGGATTCTTTTCTCAACTTTCACCTTGGTATAAATATTAGCATAGCAGAAACACTGAGGGGGAAAAAAAAAGTAAAATGAAAATCAGAATTTCATTAGAGTTAGTTTTTCTCTGGGGATTGGTAATCACTTCAAAATTGGTAATCATTGCAAATAACTAAAAATGTTACTCTTAAACAAGTTGATTATAAACAACAGGAAGTCATGGGGCAGCTTCCCTAATGAATGAATTCACATTACCTCCCAGCCAACCAAGAGTCAGGGAAGTGGTGGGGACTGCATTCCCTCCCAACTCCCTGGCTGATTAAAAGGCTAACTCTGTACTTAAGGAAGAGAGACAGGTGGAAGACTTAAAAATGCAAAATATCACAAACCAGAGTGAGGTAAAGGGAAGAGAGAGAAGCAAATCTTTCCCTTTGGGGAAAAAAAGGAAATAGATTTCTTGGGAAATCAATATATTTTCAAAGTGTTCAGTACACAGACTACTTATGTTAACTTTCAGTAGTGTCTCATTAATTCAGATGCATGCAATTAAGAATTTGCACTTCAACATGCAGAAACAAGGACTCAGGAGGAAAATGTTAATCCAAACACAGGACACTCAGGTTAGAAGGAAAGAAATCTCTTTGATACAGTAGTGACTTGTGCACCGGGGAAAAGGAATGTTTATATAGATACAACAAGGCATATAACTCCATGATCATGTGAAAAATCCTCTTGGTTTAATGAAGTACTAACACATACTATTCAAGATATTTACATAGGGAGAAGTTATTCTGTCAATCACCTAACATATGTAATACTATTATCTTCTTTAAACTGAAAGAGAAGAAGAAGGGGTCAGGTTAGAGAAAACATCTGTGTCACTGTTTATGCAATAAATGATAAAGATTATAAGAAAAAAATAAACTACTATTTCAGATGAAAGCAATTGGTTTTCTTCCTCTAAGCTAAGCCAAAAGTGCACTACAATATTCTGACAGAATTAGAAGGTCAAAAAGTGGCTCAATTCAAATGTCTATAGGGTCATTCAAATGACATTAATTGGTAAAATAGTTCAAATAAGTAAAGTCTTGGATAAATATGAAAATATGGTATGCATTTCTTTCCATAGTACTTACTCTTTTCTGAAGGTAGGTAGAATTTACAGATGGCTAACAAAATTCTTACACCTTTGCATGTACTTTATATCCCCTTCCCTTGAATGTGGGCAGCACCTTGCATATGATAAATGTATACCCATGTTTAGGATATGTTTTATATTAAAGTTAAAGATATTTTGCAGATACAAGTGTGGCCTCAGTTCAGTTTGTTTTGAGATTGCCTGGGTGGACCTGACCTAATTATATGAATCCTTTAAAAGGATGTGGCCCATCCCTAAGTCAGAGAGATCAGAATGATGGAGAATTTCTCCTGTAGGCATTAAAAAATTAAATAGCTCAGTTGCGGAGGATCCATGGAGGTGATCATGTAGCAAGGAGCTCAGAGTAGCACCTGAGAGTGGAGACTGAACCTTGACTCGCAGTAAACAATCAGAATAGACCATCTGTTTTATAATTGTATGGAATTAAATTCTGTCCTTACCCAAATAGACTTCATTAAAACCTGGATCCTCAGATGAGACCCTGACTTGGCCAACTGACATGGTGATTTTCTTCCTGTGAGACCCTGAGCCAGGACCCAGCTAAAACATTCCAGACTTCTGACCTACAGATTCTGTGAAATAACAAATGCTGATTAGGGCTTCAATATGGTAGTACCATTTTGGAAGATAGTATATAAATTTCCTAAAGGTTGTAGATAATCTTTCTATATCATTTATTAATTTGGAAATTGAAGGTCACCCAAAAATTTGTATGCAAATTTTCACAGCAACTTTATTCATAATTATCTCAAAAGTGATAGCAACCAAGGTGTTTTTCTTAATAAAAGAATAGATGAACAAACTGGTGAATCCATCCAATGGGATATTACCCAAAAATTTAAAAACATACATAAAGCATTAGCTACCAAGCCATGAAAAAATATGGAAGAGACTAAATGCCTATGTCTAGGTGAAAGAAGCTAAGGTGAAAGGCTGAAGACTTTGACTCTAATCATATGAAGATACAGAAAAGGCAACATTCTAAAGATTGCTAAAGCATGAATCATGAATGATCGCCAAGAGTGTGGGGGCAAGAGTGGGGAGGCGAATAGATGCAATAGGAAGGATTCTTAGGGGAATGGAACAGTCTATTAATATCGTCCTCATGCATTTGTCAAAATTCATACAAGTGCACAATGCAAAGAATGGAACTAACTACAGACTTCAGTTAATATTGATATGGTACTGTTGATTCCTCAATCATAACAAAGGTTCTCTACCAATGGGAGATGTTAGTTATAGGGGAAATGATGTACATAAGGAAGGGTATTAGGAACTGTCTATATTACATTTTTACTTTTTTTCTGTAACTCTAAAAGGATTCTCCTCCCAGGAAATGTAGGAATTGAAAAGACAGCACTTTAAATGTAAATGAACAGGTCGTGGTGAGCAGGGGTGGATTGGAGACTACATATCTCCTCTAATGGAGGCTCTTGCCACGCAACTTTGGAATTATTGACATGCATGGATAGGTAATCAATGGCTCAAGATATTCTGGTTTATTAGGAAAAGCAAAAAGACATGAATTTACATGTATAATTCCCGATTTTAAAATGCTGGAAATAAATTCAGCATAAAAATTTAAAACTAGTTTTTGGAACTAAAGTTAGATCCAAATCAAATACCTTTCACTTTGTAAAATTGTGTTAATTAACATATAGTTGTGACATGTTTAATTTTTTAATATTATGCACAGAAAACAATGAAGACCCAAAATAAATCAGTGTAGCATATTTCACTGTCCTGTCTTAACACAGCTATGCCAAGTCCCTAGAAGTTGATCACCTTGAAAGCAATGATCCAAAGATGTTATCTACTATTTTCTTTTTAGGTTATTCAACAAAATCTAATTTAGTGGCAATGAACCCTTTTCCCAAGTATAGGAAATGCTTTTCTTCTGTCAGAGGAGTTACAAATTACATCATTATAAAGATCCATGGTAGTTATACTACTCAAATGGTGGGTATACTGCAGAATGAGGAGACATTTATGAAACGAATGGTGGCCTTTAAATCCCTTGACGTCCATCTTTGCATTAGTTGAGAAAAAGTGCTATTGTGTACGCAACTCACTGTAGTTTGATGACCATAGGGCTAATGAGAGAGAAGTCCTGTATGGATCAGTGAAAAAATCCGAGTTTCTGACTACTTCCAAACAAACAAATTTCAATTCCAAACTGCAAGCAGTAAAGCAAAGCAGCATTTAAGCAACATTCTTAAGTCATTAGCTGTAGTGGAAATAGAAACAGGCATTATAGACAGGCAATTATTAAAACTTGTATAATTAAACCAAAGATTCTAAAAAAATTTAAATGTAGTATACTTGATTATAACTTTTACTTATTATAAATACAAGCAATTTTAATTTAGTATTTATCTGATTAGCAATCATACCAATGTTTATAAGTTGGTATCTAGGAATTTTTTTTTAAAGAGGGAGGGATGTTGAGAGAGAGAAAGAGAGAGAGAAAGAGAAAATAAATTTTATTTAGTTTTTCATGTGACTTTTGTTGCTCTGACACTTAGTTGTGTACATGGTGCTGGGGTTCAAACCCAAGTCCATGCACATGCCAAGCAAGCACTGTAACCACTGAGCAACCACTCCAGCCTTCTAGGAAAATTTTTACAGATTGACTCTGAAAAATAACTGGATGAGCTTTATAGAAAATGCAACAATGGCCCCTTGTCTCAAAGAGCTTACATTTTTACAAAATGTGTGCATAGTTATGTCAAAAATGTAGCAAAAACAAAAACAAATACACAAAACAAAAATAAGAGAAATCCAAACAAAGTGAATCATACCTTTAGAGCCCAAGATAGAGGGACTAATTTTAAAGAGATATGAGAGGCTTCTGGAGGGTGAGTTGGCACTTGGGCTTCACCAGAAATGAGTAGGATTTTAACAAAGACAATAGGAATAAGTACAAATACTGAAGCAGAGTCCGGAAATGCAGATAAAGTTTTTGCCCTAGATAGATAATGTGTTTAATTAATGGGAAAAATTAAGTGAGAGAGGAAACGGAAGCTACATTGCTTCAAGGTAGCTCTCTGTTACAAAACAGAAATCAATTATGTAGCATTGTATGAGAATTAAATTACAGAATTATTTCTGATGCCTATGATTCTTGTTTATGCAACATGTGTATCTTCAATGATGTTACCGTAACTAAAAGGACATAATTCTGAGAAGTTCTGGAAATAAGATTGTCACAAGATTTTGAACAGCATGCCACCAAAATCTACCTAAATAAAGAGCTTTTTGCTTCAGGTATAAAGAAACAAGCAAACAAAATAATCTATTCAGCTAGAATATCAATCCATGACAAAGCTATAAAATTGTACCCAATGGAGAGAGAGAAGGAAGGTGCTTGCTCAGTGTGTAGATCCGTGTACTGTGAAGTTGAGAAAATGTTCCTCCTTCCCCATCATTGTGCTGCAGTGCTGCTAAAATTAATGTAATGATGAGGGGTTAAATGCATGCACATCAAATGATATTTATTAGACTATCTAATTAGATTTATAATAAATACTATGTAGATATTCACAATAAAAAATCCACGTAGATAAAGTTTAAAGTGTTCAAAATCCCCCACTGAATTGTCTTTTGCTTACTTCATTTCTTTGAACACACTATTAAAGGACATACATCAAAATGTCTCTCAAATCAGTGGTATTGTCAGGATTAATGGATTGCTTAATTTACACATTTGTTTGAGAATAATGTATACAATCAATACATGTTGGTTATCAAGCTCTGAAAATAAAAACAGATACAAGGAAAGAAGGAAGAAATTGCTTAGAATTCTACTTCTTTGAATCAACCTCTATTAAAATTTAATGCTCAAAATACTAGACAACTGTTGATACCAAAATATGAAAAAGATGAATAACATGAATGATGCATAATTAGAACAATAATTAGAAGAATTGAATCAAATTATAAGTTATTGTTGAGAAAATATTCACTTCATCAAGATATTCGAATTTAATGAAGGAGAAACAAAGCTAAATTAAAGTGAAAGGGATAAGAAAGTCAGATTAAATTTTCATCACAATGGATATAGTAGCCAAAAGAGCCTTCTATTAATTAAAAGATAATTAAATAATAGGTGTATCCTTCTCAACTGAGCAATTCAACTTAATACAGTATCCATACATGTTTATTTAGAAAGATAATGCAATTCAATTTTAGATTTTCTCCCCCTCTTTCCTTCTATCTCCCGTTTTTAATGCTGATATTATTTTTACTTTGTCAGAGACTTTAATACATACATTTCATTTTTCATTGCATTATAATTTTGCTAATTTTATGTTTAATTGATGTTAATATTTACATTGCTTTTCCACATCACCCTTCATTATCTATTTATTTATTGCACTTTGTCTGTTTGAATTTGTTGCATCAAGTAGCTTTCTTTTCTTTTTGAAGGATTATATGAGCCCCAATGGTGCCATAGCCTCCTATTTATTTTTGTGATCCTAAATACCTTGCTATCTCCTTTATCTTTTAAAAAATACTGCACTGAATATGTTTGTGTATAACTCATTATTTCTCCTGCATTCTGTAGAGATAGTGATTTATGACATTCTGACTTTAGATATTACAGAAGTCTGAGGTCAGTCTAGTTTTTTTTTTCCCTCTGAGTAGGTGATTTGCTTTTCCCTACCTGAAAGCCTGAATGTGCAATGCGTTCATCTGACAATTTAATTAATTTAACCAGATTTTACCTAAGTGTTGAAGTAATGTTAAAAAACAAGACTTGCTCCTTTTAAAACCAGTATCTATTCTTTTCTTCTCTGAAACCTAAAAACTAGGATTTTTTGTTGTTTTGTTCAGTGTGTTTTGATATTAAGCACACCAATCATTTTTCACTGTAATTCATAAGATACATGTTTTCAACATAGACTCAATTACACTTTCATAACATTTTTGTGTATTTCATATCTGAATAATATTTCTGCTCAACATTGTTAGCCCAGGATGCCATAGGAAATCACCAGACAGTGACTTAAATAAAGGAAACTATTTTCTCACACTTCCAGTTCCAGAGGATAGAAAGTCCAAATCAAGATTGGTTGTAGTGAGGACTCTCTTCCAGACTGGCCGACAGCCACATTCTCCCTGTACCCTTACATGATGAAGAAAGCAGGAAAGCACAACGTCTCTGCTCTGCCTTTCCGAAGGGCAATAATCCATTATGAAGGTCCCACTCTCATCACCTCATTTAAACCTAATTATCTCTCAAGAGCCCTGTCTCCCAACACTATAGCATTGGGGGTTAGTGTTTGAACAAAATGAATTTTGAAGGGACATAAACCTTCATACCATAGTAAATAAGTCAATGCATACACACACACACACACACACACACACACACATTGCAGATACATCTATAACAAATGCATTGCACTCTCAAGAGATTCAAGTGAACTTTCTTTGCCTGGGTTCGGAAGCCCTTTGCCTGGGTTAGGAAGCCCTTTATTTTTTGGTATTATCTTTTTTTCCTATTCCTTCATAGTGATTGTCTCCACTTTTTCTTCAATGTCATTCTTTTTTTTTAAAAGAGAGGGACAGTGAGAGTGAGAGAGAGAATCAATTTTACTTAGTTTTTCATGTGGCTTTATGTGTTCTGACACTCCATTGTGTATGTGGTGCTGGGGTCGAGCCAGCGTACTTGCTCAAGAGCTGCAACTGCTGAGCCACCACTCTAGCCCCGATGCCACTCATTTTTAATTGAATGAATTCATTTTTAACATTTCTATTTTCATTTTTGCTGTTTTCAGTGCATAGTTATTATTTATGCTCAATATAAATATCCTTGGTTTTGCTTTCCTAAAGTCTCATTATGACCTTTTATGAATATATATTTCATTTAAAATTTTAATAAATTATTATCAAAATTTACTGTCTTAGAAAGATATTTTGCAGAATTTGTTTTTATTATTTGATTATATATTGTCTCAGACTAAGTATGAAGAAAGCATAATTTATTTAGTATGCTTATTAATGCGGACAGGTAGTTCATGGTAACTATGCATTCCCTTTCAATTTGGGCAATTCTTTTTGACATCTTCTCTAGATCATCTGCTGGACCAATAAATGTGACTTTTGCTTTTTCAAGTTTGGGGCACAATATTGTTCCCTTTTACTAGATTGCTGCTGGTGATATTATGATAGTTTTAATATTTTGATTCTTCTATTTGATCATGTATTGAAGTGGGAGCTATTTGTGAATCATCTTCATTTGTTCATCTTTACCTACAAGCTTCAAGTTTATAAAATCTAAGTGTGATTATGGCTGAGATTTTTTTAAATTTTATTGTGGAGTTGTTTTGATGTATAATCATAAATGCAGATGTAGTAACACTATGATATGCACCTTATCCTAATGCAAACTCACTCCAACACTGCCCACACCCTGAAATCTTCACTATTCTGTATTTCTTTTTATAAGTTAAAACTCAAAGTATGGAGAGGACAAGAATAAATATAGGTAAAGGTGAATTTGTTCAACTTAAGAGAAAGTTTAAGACGAAAGGAGTAAAAAAACAAGGCCTTTACCCAGAACTTGGTATAAAGAAAAGGATTTGCAATTTATTTGAATATATTCTACAGGCTTTAGAAAACAATAGCAGATGTTCAGTTGAATGAATTTCAGTTCATGATAAATGCTTCTGAATTTTGTTTCAGCCCATGAACTAACAAGCATAAGTAAATAAGAAAGAAATGTCACTTTGATAAAAGTTATGTGGAATACCCAGATAAATTTTATATTTAAAAATGAATATATGTTAATAACCCACGATAAATTAGGTGAGGATTATCTTGAGGACATGAGCTCAATTATTAAAAGAAATGACATTTATCAACTATGTAAATTGATATCCAATTAAGTTGCAGCAGCTATCTTATTAAGTGCCAATTAAGTGTATTAGCATTCTTCACAATTTCATATATCAATGTGAATTTAACTGTACCTTTATCGCCATTGTAATTTTGAGTTAATTACATAGCTAGATGATTTATCTTTTGTGTAATTATTAAGGCTTAATCTCTGTTCTTCAAAAAAACACAAATAAATTGATAGCTTTATAAATTCAAGTCCACAAAGCTTCACTAATTTTCTGGTTTTGTACAATGTTTTTTTTGAAGCATAAGGCAGATTTCACATGGCTTGTGGTAGCTGGATAGTGATTTTAATTTTTATTAAAAATAAAATCTTAAGCACCTACATAATGCGTTCCCAAAGACATCATTTGATCTTTAAATTTCTTTTTCCTTGCTGTTATGATTTGGTTAAAGTCTAATTATAAGAAAATTTTCTGACAATTGAGTGGCAGTTTAATAAAATAAGATAGAAATAGCTATTAAGTGCATGATTTACATGCGTTTTATGAAATGGGTTTGTTTACTTAGGCAGCCTCTTATGGTCTAGCATGGTTTCAGGCACTAACCAAATTTGACATAGTTGGAAAGACTATAGGCTTTGTTGTAGATAATATGTGGATCAATTGTCTCTTCCAGTTTCTACTTTTTTTTAAGAGAGTACAGTGAGAGAGAGAGAGAGAGAGAGAGAAATTTTATTGAGTTTTTCACATGGCTTTTGTTGCTCTGACACTTAGTTGTGTACGTGGATGCTGGGGTTTGAACCTGTGTACTCATGCATGCTGGGCAAGCACGGTAACCCCAAGCCACTGCTCCAGCCCCCCAGTTTCTATTTCTTAATTTTATTGTTGGGGCAACACTAATGGCTTCTTAACCTATTTACTCATTATTCAAATGTGAATGGTTAACTACTACATGTGGTTATACTGAACATTAAAACCAATTGCATGTCCATATGCCTGCTAACATAACATAATCAATTTGCATGAAATAACATAGTCTACATACATTTTATTTAGTTCCAGTAACTTTTATATGTTTTGATTTTTGAAACCATTGCACTGATCTGTACATATCAAAAATCTACTTACAAATTATTTTATATATAATTTATGAATGGAGTGACTCTCAGGACATCTGTATGTCTACAAAGTAACACATGAAAGACAAATCAATCCTTCAATTTGGGTGTATGGCAGACTGTTCCCTTGTTTCATTTGCTTTGCTTAGTATAAAAGCTAAATCTTTAATAATTAATCCTATATTTATACTGAGGAACTATTCAATATATATGTGCTTATGGTTCAAGAGTTTGTGCACTGCTGAGTTCAAATCCAGATCGTTGAGAGGAAGGATGCTAGAGAATCAGTTCCTGAGACTGCAGACCAAGTGGCCATCTGAGGAAGTTTGGCTGTGGTGTCTTTGCTTTTCGCTTTAGTCTCCCACTCAGTGTGCTCTGCAGGCATGGCCTGGTCAACCCCACATTACTGTGAGACTTTCAGATGTACATTTCAAGTGAGGAGGTGTAGCTTTCTCCCTGCTGTTCATATTAAGTCTGCTCAGTTTCAATACCCTTCTTCCTAATTCTTACACTTCCTCCGTGTGAAAAGATTGGAAAGTGGAAATCAGGCTCTGGACCTTAGCTTCTGTTATGGTTTGGATGAAAGTTGTCCCCCAAAGACTCAATACGTAAGACAATGCAAAAAGGCTGAGCAGTGTAATGATTGAGTTATGAAAGCCTTAACACAACCAATGAATGAATCCCCTGAAAGGAATTAGTTGGATGGTAACTGTAGGCTGGCAGGATGTGGGTGGAGGAGGTGGGTCATTGTGGGCATGCCTTTAGGGTATACATTTTGCATCTGGTGAGTGGATTCTGTCTCTGCTTCCTGGAACCATGCCTTGAATGGCTTCTCTCTGCAACGGTCTTTTGCCTTGATGTTCAGCATCACCTTGAGCCCCAAAGAATGGAGTTGGCTTTCTATGGATTGAGAATTCTAAAACTGTGAGCCCCCAAGTAAGCTTTCCCTGTAAAATTATTCTTGTCAGGTCCTTTAGTCATAGCAATTAAAAGCTGACTACAATAGCTTCCCTTCCCTAAATAACGATGATAACCACTTCTCCCTTGATACTGTCATTTAGTTCCTTGCTAACCTCTTATGTTTAAGTCTTTAAAAATCTCCAATAAAATCACCAATAAAGCTATCAGGTATCAGATACAATAATAAATGTCCTTGGAAATAAAATCATGTTAATGAAATGGAAGGAAACCTAAAATCCTTGCTCATGTGCTTCCAATTAAACATGTTTCCTCTAGCTTCCCATTATTTATAGCACCGTTAATGATGGAATTCACACAGAAATAACTGCCTTTTTTGTTGGTGATTTTTCATGAGGCTCATGTGCATATAAGCCCTTACACAGAACATGTGTATAGTGATTTGAGATTGGGGGTCACTGGGAATTCATGTAGAAGTCTGAAAAAGGATTTCACCTGCACTCTCACAATGGTTCTGTTGAGCTTTTGGGTCTGACTGATAAGGATGAACAAT
This sequence comes from Aplodontia rufa, assembly GCA_004027875.1. Classification (NCBI taxonomy): domain Eukaryota; kingdom Metazoa; phylum Chordata; class Mammalia; order Rodentia; family Aplodontiidae; genus Aplodontia; species Aplodontia rufa. The sequence goes on from PVKS010018202.1 coordinate 22,398, forward strand.
TGTGACCACTGGAGGAAATTTATGGAAATTAGCTGAACAATTCCAGTGTGGCTCTGTGATATCAAAATTACAATTTGTACAGATGGTGACTCTTTCCAGTCAACTAAGCATTGAAAATAAAGCTGCTGATACTTGTCAGAATACCAGCATTTGGATAAAAAGCTTGGAGTGTCCCTAGCCCACAAGGCAGGCAGGTAAAAGGCGCAAGCCCCAGCTGAAAGCTGCTGGATTTTTATTTTCTGATTTAAGAGTCTATCATCTTATTTTATTTCTTTCTATATTTCTTCATTTAAATAAGAATTTTAAGGATGCATCACTAATTCATGACTACAAAAGACACCAATGAAAAAAGTAGGGTATTACTAGTGTTAATGACAATGTCCATGCATTGCTATTTCTTCAGGGACTTTACATATTAGTATTTCACAAAGCAGACATGCAATGCAGGAAGTTTGTACCTTGATTTCCAAACACACAGGTTTGTCCCTCAAGCCCATATTTTTGGAGCTAGACCATGTGCTTCTGAGTTAATTGATTCCCCATAAATTCATCTTTCCCACTTCATCATAGATCTCATTGCTACTTATGTATATCCCAAATCCCCATAATTTCCTTGCATAATTACTTTAATACTTTCTTCTGGAAGAGTATGTATGAGTTTATTCACTCAAAAGTTGTATTATCTTCTTATTTCTCTACCCTGCGTTTGCTGTAATCATCTAATTCTGCCTAGTGACTTATTATACAAGCATGCATTAAGAATGAACACATGAATGCGACCTATAATATTTCATACAAGGATACGGAGTGACGAGGCAAGCATTTATTGTCTCAACATTGTTTCTCTGTATGTGAATTTTAAATTGTTGTTTAAAACTCTCATGAATGCTACAATCCATTTTCCCATTTTTAGGTAAGCATTTTTTTTTCATTTTTTTCCTGTGAAGAAGATGAATACATAAGAGTAACCAGTCTCACACTCTTGATATGTAAAGAAATAATTATAGCCCTAATGGTTACACCAATGAAAAGTTTTAATTTAGGAGAATTTTTAAAATTTCCTCAGTTTTCCCTTTTATGAAACCATTTCTGAAAATACTGTAGAAATGTATTATTTATTAAAAAATAACAATTGTTTGCTTGGAGTTTATAAAATGTTCCTCAATTTATTCTGTAAGATTCAGCTAAATTTTCAGTGTAGTCTCTATGTTTAGTTATCTTGGAAATTCTTTCCATAGCACTTCACTTTATAAACTCCACAAATAAAAGTTTTCAGTAAGTAATATTTGGTGGCAAGGGTCACTTTTTCAATAATATTGACCCTATTTAAAATGTGTGAGAATCTTTGTAATCACTTTTATTTTAAATTTTCTGTTGATTAGAAAATACTTTGTATTCAGTATTAATTCTTCTATGTGTAATTATCAATAGATTCACTAGTACATTCAACAACCAATGAGAAGATTGGGAGTGTTGACTATTTCTTAATCCTGGACGGTGTAGAAGTCCCTGAACATGTTTATTTTAGGACTTCTGTAGAGATTACTGTCCACAATATTACAGACCAATATCTAGGGTTTCTTTTACTGCAGTAACCTACATAAAATCCCTGTGTATCTTGCCAGTCATAAACAAATTATTTTCTTTCATTGCAGCTTTTATTTACAACAAGAAACCATTACTGATCCTTTAGGAAAGTTTCAGAGAATTTATTTGGTCTAAGGCCACTGCCTTTGTTTTTTTTTTTTCTAAAAGTCATTTCCTGTCCCCACTAAATGATCCACTAACTCCTTTGTTTCTTACTTTGCCATTATGACACCTTCCTGAATTCCAGTCTTCGTATACTTAACAGTCATATAACACAAAAGGAATTAAATCCAAGGGACAAATGTGTCATTATAGTAAAAGGGACTGGTACTACTTTCTTCCATGCTTTTCCTGCAGGATAGGGGAAAATGTTTATTGCTTTAAATAGAGTCTGAATGACATTTGTAAACCAAACTAGGACAAGCTGATACTTTGTGAGGATGATTAGGTGTTATAAATAGGTAGACTTCTGTCACCACTTCAAAATCAAGTATGAAAAATAAAGCTTTCGGAAGAGCACACAGGAGAACATGTCATGACTTGGAAGGGCCAAATGTTCCATTTATTTATTTATTTGTAGTGCTGTGGAACCAAACTAAGGGCTTCAACGATCCTAGCCAGGTGTTTTAACTCTGAGCTATACCCCATCCCAAAGTTTCCTTAACAGCACAATATTCAGGAAAGAAAGATTTGATAAAATTGAAAACATTAAAATTAAAAATTTTATTTAATCAAAAGAAATTATTGAGTGAAATAAAAAGCAAAGCAAAGAAGATCTTTGCAATATCTGACAGACTTGTATCCAGAATATATAAAGAGTTTGTTCATATCAATAAAGAAAAGACAAATAATTCTTTCAAGTGGCAAAAATGAAAAAAATTCCAGACAATTCACAAATGAACCCAGGCAGATGATCAGTACACATACAAAAGGTTCACAAAAATATTCTTCATTATGGAAATTTTCATTAAAACCAAAATATCTATGACACAGCACACCAAAGTAACCAGAATAGCTTAAATTAAAAAAACAAAATAAACAAAGAGGAAAAACTGACAATACCAAGTGTATGTCCACATATATGCATCAAAGACATTGATGAAAAATTTCTTTAAAGCAGCATCATTCACAGCCCCAAATTGGATTAAGACCTTTCAAAAATCATCACCAACAGGTTGAAAAAACAAGGTATGTTGTAGTCCTGCAATGGAATATATTACATTTATATAAAGACTATTTTTATTTACAAAAAAGAGATGAATCACATACATATCATTTTGAGGTGAAAGAAGTCATGAACAAAAGAAAGTCTTTATATTCCTATGAAGCAGGGAAATTGATCTACAAGGTTAAAGGACATAATAATGTCTACTTTTTTTTTTTGGATGGGTAGTGATTGTAAGAGGGCAAGAAGAAGGTGACTGGGAGGCCACTAATATTCTACACCTTAACCTGGGTGGAAGTTATCTCTGTATGTTCATTGTTTTGAAATTTAATAAAACTTTACAAATGATATCAATATACTTTACATGTATATTTTACTATTAAAATCCAGACACATAGACTTTACCTAGAAAGAAAAATAAGAAATTGCCAAGGAAAGAATATTTTTCTCTTTTGTAATTGTTCTGTGGTAAAACAGGGATTTAATATGATCAAGCACACCTGCTAGCTACAATTTCTAGATATTGTTTTGAGAAAAAATTGTTCATCCTTGCCCATCCTGAGAGTTATTTCTTATTGAACATTAATGAATTTATTTATATTAATTCATGTAAAATACTTTAGAGATTTATTTGGAAGGTTTAATAATGTAAAAAAGAAAGTGCTTATCATAGTTTTTGGTACCTAGCACATTTGATAGATTATGTCATCATCATCATCATCAACATCATCATCCTTTTTACTTATGTTATTCTTGCAAGTACTCAGCTGGTTTTTTTCCATTATATATTTTACAGGTTCATTTTCAATTTAAAAAAGTGGTAGTGCTTTCTTACTTCTTATTTTACATTCTATAAATTTCATTCAAGTGAGCTCTGATGGACAATTAGAAAATTATTGGGACTCTGTAAAACACAGTTAGCTAAAAGAAATAAAAGGTAATATTTTTATAAATATATATATACATGCAGATATTTCTTATCAGCAAAACACCTGTATTTTTACTAGTTTATCTAAAAGCATAATCATCCATGGACTAAAACTAACCAACAACCCAGGACAGACCAACATATGCAGAGCTATTACCTATTTGGAACAGATTTATGTCTTGATAGCTAATTTAAATGTGTGCTCCTTGGACGAAATTTTGAACAAAGCCTTTGGCCACATTACCCTCTACTTTTTTTATTTTCATTTTAAGAGAGAAGGACAGTGAGAGAGAGAGACAGAGATAATCATTTTTTATTGAGTTTTTCAAATGACTTTCTTTGCTCTGACAGTTGTGTACATGGTGCTGGGGTTCAAACCCATGTACTCATGCGTGCAAGGCGTAACTGCCTAGTCACCTCTCCAGCCCTACCCTCTACTTTTGAACAACAAAACAAAGCATTGATTCCAGTGGAATAATGCCTTTTATTTCTACCACTGGATTTTCTGAGAATCAGTTATATTTTGTCAAAGAGTATGATAGCAGTACTTCAGATTAGTATCTTAGTTCATAGAGGATGGGTTTTTATAAATACAAGGTTGATAGAGATTTAATCTTATTTGTCATTCCTGATGGCACAGGTCCAAGGACGCTAAGAACTTGCTTGAGGCTCTTTGTGTAGAATAGAGAACTAGAACCCAGGTCCTCTGACTGGAAATCCCTGCTGTTATCTGCTGCACCCTGATTTTGTGTGCCCTTAGATGGGAATAACAAGACAGTATCCAAAGGGTCAAGTAGCAGGCATAGATTATCTAATTCAGAGAGGTCTGGTTTCGGCAAGCTGTGATCATAGCAAATACTTAAAAGTTAAATTAAGTCTTGTCCATTCTGGCTTCAAACATGAATTAGCAACACAAATATTAGTGTTTATAATCACTTATGTAACACCATCATCTTTTCTTTTAAGGGTATCTTCTTGTCAGGAAGTTTGTTTAGGGACCATATGGATGATGATTTTGTTTCTGGAGATATTTCTAAGGTATTGAAAGGGAATGATTCATGTAATTGCCCGAGGGCTGCATTGCCTGTGGGATTTGTATGCCATAGGAGGCAGAAAGGACCCCCAGAACAAATTCATTAGGAAGTAGGCAATGAAGGGGCAAAGCCACAGTTTTCTGTAATCACAGTTCTTTCTGAAGTCATATTGTCCCTATAAATGAGATAATAATGTAACTCACATTGGTTACTTCAGTTCCCTGCAGTTTAAAGTATATTAATGGCTCTTGGATGTAGAATAAATAACCTGGATGGAAAAATCATTATGTGAGTTCTATTTTCCAAATATCAATTTGGTTTCTAAGCACTCCAATAATTTACCCTTAATTTCCAGCTTGAAGCTTCTGAGAGAAATATTTGAAATTTGGGGCATCATTTGTTTTTCCCTCTTATAATAATGGGATATGAATTCAGTGGCTGATGTTATTGAATTTGGCATTAGAAACTGAATCATCCCTTAAGAAAACATGCATTTTTACATATCGAATTTCATCCTTTGGGGGATAACAAACAATAAAAATGCATTGAAAAAAATCAGTTGGAATGGTTGGATGAATAGATTCTTTCTTCTGTTCATTGTATCATGTGAACCCCCAGTGTCCCTGCCAAGATTTAATACTGGGAATTAGTGAACAAAGTTGTTAAATAGAATGATATCCTTCCTGGAATTGAAATTGAAATTTCCTTATTTTCAGTTTGAATAAATTGAGCTCTTTATATTGCACTATGCCACAAGCAGAGAGATCAGAAATTATGGATCACAATATGGAAAACTGTATAGTTGTGCTATCCAGGCAATAGGTGTGGTACACAGGCTTACATGCATGTGGATTTAGGCATAATCTGCTGATGAAAGCACATTCTGTATCATTAATTCTCATTTCCATGGAAATGAAAGTAATTAACTAGCAAGAGTGAGAAAAAGACTAACTGTAGCACACCATCCAGTTCATTAATTCTTATAACCATTAAAGTGCTCAAAATATTCACCAAAGCTTTATGTTTACATTCAACAGTCACTGAGTGCCTACCATCTGTGTAGATGTTTATTATTATCATTATTACCAATTATTCTTAGTAATATTAATTATTATTCTCTAAATCTCCTTTTCAATTAAGGCAAAGCATGAAATAATTGATCTTTTTAAAGTTTTCTGCTTTATATAAACTTAGTTTTATTTTAATGGAAGAAAAAATATTATAGAAGTCACAGAATATATTATCAGTAAAAATCTTTTGTAAAGATTGATCTTCTAATTCACAAACTTCTGTCAGTTCCCTTCCACTCTCTCTCCTTTCCTTCCTTCCTGTCCCTTCCATTAGCCTTCCTTTCTTCCTTTTTGCCCACCCTGTCTCCCTCCCTGCATTCTTCCCTTCCTTTATCCTACTTACCTTACTTTTAAAATTTTCATTATTGTAGCAATTCCATAACTATGGAAGAGCTAGAAAAATTTTGTGAGTACCCATAACCTTACTTCCTAAAGACAGTAACATAATTCTTTCATAAAATTCTTCCAAAATTTCTTCTATGTGTTAAATACTTGTTCAGCACAGAAATGTGATCTTCTTAAGGTGTTAAAAATAAAATTTGCAATGATTCAGGTGAAAGATACAGTTCTCTTACTGCTACTGTGTTTATTGAGGAAAGATCCTTCTAATTATTTTCTCTATCTTATGTACAACAACCAGATATATATTCTGAAACAGATTTAAGATAACACTTCTATAGATATGATTTATTTTTTTAAAGAGAAAGGGACAGTAAGAGAGAGGAAGAGAGAAACAATTTTTATTTACTTTTTTTTGTGGCTTTTCTTATTTCAAAATTTCGTTGTGTATATGCTGCTGGGGTTTGAACTAGCATACTTGTGCATGGTAACCGCAAGCCACTGCTCCAGCCCCAATATGGCTTATTTTTAAATTAGAGTATGCATAAGTGTTTTACAACATTTAAATGTTCTCTGATTTTTTTTTCCTCATCTATTGGATGTTTCTTAAAGAAAAAGAATGCTTCTTTAGTTTCTATTGATAGGAGATTACTCAAGATTTCCATATCACCATATCTCTCTGAAATGTAAATATTCTGTACAAAAATTCCTTCCCATGTATTCTCCCCCAAAATTTCTACTCCCTTTTATCTCTTCTCTCTCTCATACACACACATACACACACAAACACACAGACATGCACATACAAGCACACAGAACACCTCCATATCTGCTCATTTTCCTGCTTAGTGTACAGCACTCTATCCATCAGAGCTCAAATTCTACATTTCCTTCTCATAACTGACTATGCTACCCCACTCTCCTTAGCAAGAGGAACAACTCTCTTCTCTCTTCTTTGAAAACATAGTTAATCACAAAAGTCTTTCTGTTTGCATAATTTGTGCACTTGGAAGGCAAGAATTGTGACTTACTCTGATGCAGGGATTTTATTGAATGAATGAATATGTTAATACGATTGATGTGCACACGTGTTACAAAACAATAAGTCTTTCACCTGTGTGCGAGGTAGGAGATGCTGGGGATGGAGAAATGATGGAAAAATCAAAGTAGACTAACACCAAAGAAAATAAAGCACAATTATTTGAACAATTTGAAAGCAATTTAGTTCATTCACTGCAGTCTATAAGAGAGCAATAAAACAGTGACTTTCATGAGTAAAGGGAAGGAGCAGGACCATGGTAAATGTGTGGGTTATCAAGAGGTTAATGAAAAATTGTGACCCACAGTTAAGTGGCCATAGTGCAGCTACCACATCAATATATCTAAACACCCCAAGTCTCTAGGCCTCACTACTCAATCCTTTAGCAAATTGCATTTTTAACAAAGAATAATGTTCATTATGGCCCAAAGATCCTGTGATGACGGAAGATATCTTCACCAAAATAAGTATTCACTTCAATTCAGGCACTTGATTAAAATATCTGTGTTCCAGCGCCTGCATTTTTCACTTTTCAAAATACTTTGGTCACTCCAGTAGACATTTCTACTTTAGACATTTAAGTAAAAATGAATAAAACCAGAGAGAAGAAAAATAGCCACAAGGTCAAAAAGTTAGGAAAAAGCTGAACGGAAACCAACACAGCTGCCCAGGCCATAGAAGAAAACCTTTGGGGGATCTATAATAAATGAACATAAGTGATTAAATTTAATTCAGTAGTTGATGGCTCCCAGGGGCCAAGCGTGCCTCTCAGTACATTAAATATATGACACTGTGTTGGCTGTCGGAAGGAAACACAATTCTACCTCTAACCATCTTTCACGTGAGAAGTAAGTTGTTAAAGACCTTGCCCTCCTGTTGGTACACAGCTCAGGTTGCCTATTTCTCTTCTAACATCATTGTATTATTTTTCCTAGAAATATCAGGGGAATTTCTATGGGCAAGAGATGAGGCAAATAGCCTCATCATGCTCTCATTATTGTGGCATTCCTGATGAACTGACAAGGGCCTTTTGCTTCGAAGTTTTAAGTACATAACAGTGAGGACAACCATTCTTTCATAGAGTCAATGCTTTCTGAGCCCCTTCAAAGTGCCAGGCCATGGGTATTTAGATATGCGTAAACACCATATCTCTAGCAAGCTTATAGTTCAGGAGGAAGATCAACACAGAAATAAATCATAACAATAGAAAAAGAATAATAAAAACAACTACAATGAATGCTGAAGTTCTGCCTTCATATGCTGGTCATTTGAGTGACAGGAAGGTCTAGAGGTGTCTGTCTAGTTTCATGTTCTGTTTGTTTTAAGGAAGTGAGTGCAGAGGAACAGTTGAGAATTTTACACTGCCTACATAATTAGAAGTTCTAAACCCTGAGGATGTTACCCAGTCACTGAGATTAGGAAGCTTACCATATCACTGGTTTTCATGTTATACAAAGAGGTGCAGGGCTTTGTGATGATATATTTGATGGAATCACATTTGATTTCTTGAGTTTGAAAAAAAAATATTTTGCTTGTTTGTTCTTTGACCATACTGGGAATTGAACACAGGGGTACTCTACCATGGAGGTACAATCCCAGTCTTTTTTATTTTTTTTTGTTTTGAGACTAACTCACTGAGACTTACAATCTTTCTTCAGCCACTTCTCAAATTGCTGGAATTACAGGTGTGTGCACTACAGCATTTAGCTTAAGTATCTTCAATCTATGTCAAGGAACAAGTATCTGATTCCTTCTGAATGGCCAATTAACTCATACCTGCCCCAAAGCAGTTCATATACCTCAACACTGAATTTCCTTTTTATTTTAAAGAGTTGGCTCCAGAATTTACAAGTTGGATTGCTGGTCTACAACTAAAACTTTATTCACAGTCATGAAAACTGCAATATATGATTACAGATACCTGAATATGAATGAATTTAGTGCCTTTGAATGTATCAAAATGGGTGCATCAAAAGAAATACATAGATTAAGTTCCCCTTCCCCTTATCTTATGGCCAGATATAGCTTAGATTTTCCTTGGAACTTATGCAGTTTGAAGATATTATTGGTTCATGTCAGCAGAGAAAATTGGACTCTGTCTATTATGCTTGCATTTATATATTAAATATTATTTTTAAGATGTACTTTAACGTGGAAATTCACATAGATTTAGGATTTTAAAAAGCAATTACATCACACTCTTAAAATCCCTAAGGATGTTAATTTTAAGCATTGCTATCATGTCTTATTTAATTTCTTGCCCAAATGTCTCTATGGATCAATAAATGACATTTTTATAAGATGCATGTACTTTTTGCACAAGATTTTACCTTAACACTATTTCATGTTCCTATTGCTTATCTTTTTCTGCATTTCATAAAAGCTCTTCCTCATTCTAACTTTATAACAGGATAAAAGTAGAACATAAATGCCCTTCAAAAATGATCCAATATTTTATCCCTAAATTTATCAGGTCAACTCTTTCTTTCTTTGACACCACCATTAATTCCATCACCCATTTTTGGATTTACAAAAATACTTATATGTTTTTGTTATAGAAAATGTATGAAATTCTCAGGATTGAGTGATGATTAGAATGCTTTATGGCCATGCAGCGTTAAGAGTTAAGGCTTTAGGTGATGGGGTTGAGGGGAAGAAAGACTTTGAGATGTCCCTGTCCCATATTAGGACAGCAAAGTCCCTGGGTGTTTCTGTTTGCTAGTAAGCCCTGGGTTTGTCCACAGGTGAGCATAAGCTATGCGGAAGTGTTCTGCTGCACACATGATGTGCCCTCTGGAGTCATGGTGTCCAGCTGCCTGAATAAGTCAATGGAGTCTTATGGGCTCTGCACTTCTGATAACAAGCTCATGACCAGGCTAAAGCAGAGGGCTTTCTTTCATTTGAAGTGAATAAAATAATGTATTTAATTGATCTTTTAATTTCCTTTTTTGCTCATAACACTTTTAACTTTTGTACTCATTCTTTGAGCAAGTATATTCATTAATATAATGATGTGCATTTGATATTTATCTTAATCACGACTCTTTTAACTCAAAGGTCTAATAATTAAATGTGAGATCTGTAAGCTACTCTAGCAGGCATCTCTTTATAAACACAGTCTTAGTAATAGATGAAATGAAATGCTTCTTTTACTTTTTCCTAACATTTGAAATTAAATTAAAATAAACTTGGAACTCTTCACTATTAGAACAGTATGATTTTTCAACCTTAAAATTATTGATCCATGGCCAATATGCATATGTGGGTGCACATTGATATATATGTGTATGTGTAGTACACATGGTAATGGCTATATCAATATATATATATATATATATATATATATATATACACACATTCTAAAATGTCAGGGAAGCTGTATTATATATATGTATGTATATATGTATTATATATATATATATGTGTGTGTGTGTTATACATAAATATGCATACATGTTTTACATCATCCTTAGTCTCTACAACTGGATGCTTATAGCAATGCCTCACCCCTAGTTGCTATACATACAATATCTTCAAAGATTCCCAAATGCCCCATTGGGGGACAAAAATTACTTTTCAGTGAGACAATTGTACTAGACTGATAGGAATACTGATTCCTTGCCTTTATTTCTCTTTTACATCCTGTAGGCTTATGGACAGAACCTCAAAATCAATAAATAAGTCATTTGTAAGGATATTCTTCATGTGGAATTGTTGTCACAAGGACATGTGCCTGACCTAAATGTTTAGTGACTTTTTTGGGGCATTCTGGAGACAGAGTAAGCCCTGTTGCATCTTGAAGCTCCCATTCCTAGAATCGTCCCAGTTCTTCTCCCACACTCTCTGGTATATGGTTTCTCCCTTAGAGCTGGAAAGGGCCCTATTGGTTGAGAAAACTGCTAATGCTCTCATCTTTGCAAATCTGTCTTTTTCCCACTTCTAGCTCTCTGAAACCTGCTCTACTTCCTGCTTCCTCTTGGAAGGAGGTAGTCATTTACCAACAAGGGTAAAAGCAGTTGAAATTATAAGTGTCACAGTCAATGTTCTGGAATGAGAAGGTGGAAAAAATACAGAGGATTCTGTGTGTATTTAAAATTTGGAGCATGAGTAGAAATCTGTGGTTCCAGAAACCATGTGTGGCTCTGAGGAAATTGATAGTTTCATGTATTTAAATGCCCCATCTCTATTCTTGAGGACAAGAAACTGGAATTATATTTTACTAAAGAAAATAACGTATAGCATCTCTTTGATGAGCAATGTGAAGACATGATTTTCTAATTTTCTGATTCATTTAGTTACTAACTAATTTTATTTCTGCATTATAATTAGATGTAATAGTGGAATTTATTGTGCCACATGCATACATGCACATAACATGATTTGACCAATATCATTTCCCAGTATGCTCCTTTCTCTCTCCTCTTCCCTCCCCGATGATGCACTTGCTCCAAGACAGTGGATTTTTGAATCTAGTAAGATGTTTTCTTTCTTTTTCCTTTTTTAAATGGGGAGCTATTATTGAAAACCCTGATGTGGCCGGGTGCATACCTGTAATTCCTGATTCTTAGGAGATGGAAGTAGGAGGATCTTAAGCTCAAAGCCAGCACAAGCAAATTAGTGAAAGCCTGTCTCAAACTACAACACAAAGGGTTAGGGATGTAGCTAAATGATAAGTGTATCTCTGGGCTTAATTTCCAACACCTCCCCAAAATATCCTGATGAATCCTGAATCCTGATGTGGATGAGGTGAGATTTTTTAGGTGGTTGAATATGCACTTTGGAGCTGGACTGTCAAGGCACAGTGTTTGGAGGGCTAAGATCTTTCCTGTCTATGTGCCTGCCATGACCTTTTCACATCTTCCATGGAATATTTAAGAATGCAGACTTCTAGGTGGTTTTGGCTCTTCAGGAGAACTAAGTCATTCACTTATCTCAAGGTTATCCTGTCCTCCCTTCAGGGATCTGGCCAGCTTTTTGGGTGATGAAATATCTTGAGGGGATCACTAGGTAAAGTATGTCCTTATAAAGGACATTTTTTGTTCTAATTTGTATTTGAGGAATCTAATTGGGAATAAGATGTTGGCCTCTCACCCATAGAAAGGATATTTTGTTTGGAACTTCCCAGTTAGGGCCTTGAAAAGCTACCCCTGTATACCACAGCTATAAGACTTCAGGTATTATTGCTTCCTTGGATCTGGTAACGTACTTCTCTTTCTCTCTTGTCTATCACTTTTGCTTTTCTTCTTCCTTCCATATTATTACTACTAATAATAAATAATATCATTTATTTTTGTCTATGAAATCTAACTTGCCAAATTAAGTATCTGCACATGTGTGTGATGCTTTAATAGTCATTACTAATGGCTGGTTCTGTCTCTCATGCAACTTGTTAATTTCTCCATGACTTACTTTTGTTCACTAATCTAATAAAATTACCTACTTCACAAGGTGGTTTGAGAATAAAATAAGTTAATACATAGCAAGTTTGAGTGATGCTTTACCTATAGTCAGCACTGTGGGTGTTATTACTATATTATTTCCTTAACAAAAAGAAATAAGCACTCAAGTCAATTGGCCCACCAGAAAGTACTAGAGAAATCCAGAATCTAGTGAGTATTCTACCACTGTTTCTGAACTAGGTCCCTTTGGACCACCACACAGAATATCAATCAGTAAAATAATAATTTTTATAAAACACAAAGTTTATTTGCAAGATGGTAAAGTGTAGAGCTGGGAGACCCATAGATCAGATCAACCTCAGTAGGGACGTTTGGAAATATTTATGGAGTGCTGAAGCAGTGTGGTCTGTGGCATGGGGAAAGGTGACTGGAGATTGAAAAATCAGTGATCTGTGCATGTGTCATCCTGCTTCATGGTTCTTATAGAATGCATGTACACAACATGGCCAGGTTGGCATGATTCAAGGATGGAATTTTCAGCCTATTGAGAGCAAAATGTCACCCATCTGATACCAGTGCACTTACAAATTGTTGCTGGTTTCAGTGAAAGTGGTTCTCAAGTCCCTGGAAAGTAACTTAGGCCACCATTATCCTCAAAACCATGCATCAAAGGTTTTATCTAGAGCAAAGAAGATAAAGAAGACTAATAAAATACAGCTGAGCTCTGTGAACTGCGGAATTAGTGATTCTTAAAGACAACTAAAAATAACTAAGGGGAGCATGATCCTCAGAGTCAGAGATGTAAGTAGTATAGAGGATCGATTAGTATAAATGACATGGACCAGATGTGGTTTTTGCCTGGTAACTATCAAAGTCAGGAATCTGTCCTTCTGCAGAGTCTTAGAGACTGGAAGTCTTTGAGTAGCTTCCACTTTGATGGGTTATGGAGTCTTCGAGACTCTTCTTTTGATGGTTATAACCTTGGGAACTGTTCCTAGGTCCTTGAGAGGTGGTTCTGAGCTGTGAAAACACGTATTTACAACTCTAAGTCATTATTTTAGTAAATGCTCAGCAGATGATTGTGGTTCATTGAGCAAGGATCTGTTTTAAGTCAACCCAGAGGGACATAAAAGAACAATCTAGAGGTATTTGGCATCTATCCATGCCATGCCCAAACCTTTTCCTAAATGATTAAGGCAAGGCCTGCTTTAGGTCTGTGACTAATCCATTGGTCCTAACTATCCACCAGAACTGCTCTATCTGAAGTAAATCACACCTGATACACTATCTAGTTTAGCTTTACATGAGCTGACCTCAAATAATCCCAATACTGTCCAATATCTGTTCTGCCTGACCTCAGCCCATCCAAATGTTAATGCTAGCTGCTCTCTGGACCTTTGGGCCCGTAGCCAAGACATCAAATACTTGGCACCTCATTAGCGATGCCTTGAAATAAAGAAACCTTTCAACTTCATTTCACTCAGATTTTTCAAATGTTATTTTGCCTTTAAGTCATTGTGGCATTTTTCATCAAAGGATTATCATCACTTTGTGGAACTGTGGTTCTGTTACATGGAGTTGAGCCGCATAGTCCAACATCCCCTTTCATGCTAACTAAAACAGACTTTTTTCTCTGGTCACTATTTTGACTCTTAACTTTCCAGTCCAAGGGTTAGCCTTTCATTAGTCTTTTGCAAACCTGTACTTATTATGATTTGGTCCCAGCACACATTCATTAAGCTGTCTCCCTGTTTTCCATATATTATAATAAAAATTGGCCCTATTCACGACTTTTCCAGATGAACACCCTAACTGGGAACATGTGTCTCCTCACCCACCACATACTTGCACACACTCTCTCTCTCTACCTAATAGTGTGCATCTCCCTCTCTCACCTGTGTCTACCCTGAGCTGGAGGACATTTGAGGCAATTAGCACTTCACCATTTAATCACTTTGGCTTTAATCATGGTTGACCAGGAAAGGTTCACATTAAATTACAACTAAGTACTAATGTGCTTTTTGGAAACTAATGAGCCTCTTGTGCCTCAAGAGAAGAAAAAAGGAAATACTGTTGCTTTTGTGAAAGAATTTTTAGCAGTTTCAGTATTCGTTATTTATGGATGAGATAGAAATAGCCCAAATGTACTGATTTCCAAGATATTTCAGGATGCAAGTATTTTTTTTTTTTTTTGTGGCTCTCTCCTAATCAAAATCCATTTGATTGGGATGGGCAGATTCTTGGGCATATCCTCCATACTGACAAAGTAGAGACATATTTTACCAAATCACACTGGCATGCTTTGCAATGTTATATAGGATAGAATCCAAATCAATGAAAACCAGCCCTGAGATTTGAGATTTTTCTGGAAATTATTACAAAAAAAAAAATTTTTTTTTAAGTTTTTCCTTGGTTCCAAGGATGGAATCCAGGAGTGTTTAACCACTGAGCTAAATCTCCATTCTTTAATTTTTTTTTTTAAATTTAGAGACAGGGTCTCACTAAGTTGATCAGGGCCTTGCTAGGCTGCTGAGTCTGGCTTTGAATTTGGCATCCTCCTGCCTCAGCCTCCCTAACCTTTGGGATTACTGTCCAATGGCACAATGCCCAGTTTGGACTAAGTTTTAAAAATATACCCTTTAAAGATATCAAACCACAGCTCACAAGAGCTTCTCACAGGACTGATGCAATAAAATCCAATTTGCATTCAAATAGTTTAACTTTTTATTTACTTACAAACTAAATTGAAGTGTTACACAGACTCTAATGGATGCAAATTAGGATAAGCCATCTGAAATACAAAACCACAAAATAGTGAAGCAACCTAACAACACTTACATATAAAACATTTATAGTTTGTCTTGTGATTTTCTTTTATCAAATTCATAGTCATAGGCATAAAAAGTTTTTAATAGCTCCATGCAAAAGTTTTCTCTTTAATAATCCAATGCATATAAATTAAGCAGCATTAAATATTATTATTATTATTTTCTTTTTAGGATGATGAACATCAAATAGTAGTATTAGGATGATTTGATGGAACATACATTGTCACAACTATGGGTACAAGTATAAATGTCTACTTTTCCTGGAGTACAACCAGAATTATTTATCAATTTAAAGAGGCACACCTATTGATCCAACTTTCTCAGTTGCAGAAAAAGATAAGAGTATAATGTGCAAGCAAGAAATTTATTGTAATGTTATTTATGTCTGCACAAGATAAAGGAAATGAATTAATCTTCACATTATTAAGTCCAATGAATAGTATGTGCTCATACTAGGGTATTCACTCATCAGAACTGCTTGAAATTGTAGCCATCCACATCTTTGAAAGTGCTACTTCATTTGTGTCCTATTTTAACTTCCCCTTGGCTACTGGTTTCTGACTCCTATTCATGATGACCTTTATGCTGTTGAGAGACTCTAGATTTAGACCACCTGCTCTGCCACTCTCTAGACAATGGCCAAACACACTTCCTCCTCCAAGGTTTAGTTTCTACATTACTGAAAATGTACAATGTAACCTGGATTAGCAAATATAAGCTACATTATTATAACATTTTAAATGTGAAAGTGTCAGTATTCTCTAAAACTAGAGTCTAGGCCTATTGCCTTTATACATTTTACTTTCTGTTCAATTTCTTAATTACTATGGATTTGGTTTTTAAATGAATGCAAAATATTTATCTCCAGGCCAAATCTCTCTTAGACTCTTTAGACTCACATGTTCAACCTCATACTTAAGCTTTAGACTCACATATTCAACCTCATACTTAAGATTTCCAATTGTACATTGATACGAAATTTTCAGGCAGCATATCCAATATGAATCCACTGTACTTTCTTACCTAACACAGACCTGGATGCTTCCACATCTGGTTCTCTTCTAAATGGAACTAGCACAGTGAATATGATCACCATTTGTATGAGAAATATTTGAGCTCATTCATACCATTATGAAAAAGTGCTAAGCAAGTAGATTATGTAAAAAAATATATGTCCAAAATTCATGGCACTCTCAGAGAGACTAATTTTAAAAGAACTTAAGATTAAGACTATTTGCTATTAAGTGACTGCAGACTGGGATAATGTAGTTCCTAGACTTGGTTGCCTGAGCTCAGTCTACAGGGAGAAAGTAGAAGGAGTATGAAGCAGATCTAGAAAGACGAGTAGGGAGAGGGCCACTGAATAGGAGTTATGACTTTTGTTCAAGTGGTGCAAGTAGGTTACAATGACCATCATGGGAACAAAGAAAATGAATACTCTGATCTCCATCTGCTCTCTCTCAAGTCTACTCCCAAGGATTCTTACTGGTAAAATCCAATTCAAAATCAGAGGGTAGAAGAATCCCTGGAGTTCATACAGATCACCCTTTAGATGCACGGGGCAGGTGGTGAGATATTGTAGATTGGATCTAGAAACAATAGAACGCTTTCAGTACAGTCTTCTGTATCCATACAACATAGCACATTTTCTAAAATATCCTCAGTTGAATGAGCAAACAAAAGTTCACATCCCTTTTTGACTTTGTTAGTATTCTGTCCCTGTTATATAGTGCCAGGAATAACCAAGTAAAAAGAGAAAAGATTTGATTGGGTAGCTGAAGCAGGAGGATCAAAATACAGAATTAAATAAAAGAAAGAAAAAGACAAAAGGAATAAAGATCTGATTTACTCATGGTTTCAGTCAATGGTTACTTGACCCCATCACTTTGGGCCTGAGGTGACTTAACATCATGGCTGAGAGCATACGGTTAAGCAAAGCTTCTCACCTCATGATTGCCAAGAGGCAGAAGAATAAAAACATGTCTGGGCTCCAATATGCCTTTCAAGAAACTGGACCTATATCCTCCAACTGACACCATGTTCTAAAGCTTCTACCTCCAGTAGAACATGAACTGTGGACCAAACCTACAACCATGAGCCTTTGGGGGATATTGAGACCCCAAACAGCACTATGAACATCTTTTCTCTAATAAAACTCAATCTGTTGCTGCTTCTTTCGTTCTTTGCTCACAACACCTGTTCTTTTTCTAGAGCTCTGAAGGAGCTTCTTAACAGGTCCTTTTGCCTTTCCTGCTTATACTCAAGATTTTGTTCTTCATCTTCTTTTTCTTTGTCTGTTTCTTTCCCTCTAACTCTACTCTACTCCATCTGTCCTTTTTTATCTCTATTTTCCCGGATAGTGAAATTTTCCTAGTACAAATCAAATTCTAGTATATCTGTCTAATATTTTCTATTTGTTTTGGTTTGCTATTGTTAATGAGGTAATTACCAAGAACTTCAGTACTTAAAGCAATACCTACCTACTATATTAAAGTCCTGCAGATTTGTGTCCATATGGGCTCAACTGGGTTCATTGCTCATTATCTGGAGATCTAAATCAAGGCATCATTTGGCTAGGATCTTATCTGGAGACTCTGGGAGAACATTCATCTCTAAGCCCATTATTGTTACTGACAGTATTCTATTTCTCCAGGATGTGGGACTGAAGTCCCCGTTTCTTTGCACATGGGGAACAAATAGTTGCTCCCAGCTTCTAGAGCTGCTTAAACTCCCTGGAATGAGGCCCTTCCCAAACTTGGAATGAAGAATGGTGGATT
>PVKS010018203.1:0-40534 GCA_004027875.1 Aplodontia rufa
CTCACAGGAAGAATGGATCCAAAAACTGTGGTACATTTATACCATGGAATATTACACAGCAATTAGAAACAATGACATTGCAGCCTTCGAGGGTAAATGGATGGTTATGGAAGAGATCATGATGAGTAAAATCAGCTTAACCCAGAGATTTAAGGGTCGATTGTCTCCACTCATCTGTGGAGGTGGGGACTAGACCCTGAACAATGAGAAAATTGGTCTAGAAACATGAGTTAAATTCAGATAAGATGTAATGCTCTACAATCTAATACTATTTTTAGAGTTATAATGGGAAGGGGAAGGGAGGGATAAGGGAGGGTAATTGCGGGGGGCACTCCTGGGGATAATTGCAATGTCCAGAATATATACACATCTTATACACATTTTATATTGTCTTGTTAAAATCTTGTAAGGTTGCTCAAAAATAAAAAAAATAAAAAAATAAAAATGTATGGCAAATGAGTTATAGATGAACAAATTGAGTTGGAGCAAGGGCAGAAACACAGTTGACTATCAAAATTAAAAGAGAAGCATGTCCTAGAAAGTTGTATGGAACTCAAGTCATATTTTCTGCCTTGATTTCTGCTTCATTTTTCTCCTACTCTGTTAACTGGCTCTTTATGTTGCTTTGTTCCCATGAGTGTCCATTTCTTCTGAGTTCAAATATTTGTAACATTTTAATAGGTCATTGCTCATCCGTGACTCAGATATGTTTTCTTCTTTCCACGTCCAAATCTGTGAGATGAACTGGTTGGTTCAGCTTGTAATCGGGAGTCCACTTGTGATCCAATTTGCTTTCATTAAGAAGCCAGGTTTATGGGGCTGGAGCAGTAGCTCAGTGGTTACAGCACTTGCCTGGCATGTGTGAGTACGCAAGTGCAAACCCCAGTGCCATGTACACAATGAAGTGTCAGAGCAACGAAAGCCATGTGAAAAACTAAATAAAAATGATTTTCTCTTTCTCTCTTGCTTACTGTCCCTCTCTTTCTCTCTTAAAAAAAAATAGAGAGAGAGAGAGACCAGGTTTATACACGACAACCATGTTTTCTGAGTAAACTCTCTAAGTGTTCTCCATCAGAGAAAAGACAATTCACAAAAAAATAAAATATATTGTTAAGCTGGACAGATACCCAAAAGGTGTCTTCTGATGATCAGGGGTGAGGACAATAGAATTTTACTGGAATAAATAAATACAAGAACATCTAGATATGGTATAAAGGAAAAATAAGAAGATGATGTCTTTAAATTGATATGAAAGGGAGACTTGGAATCAACAGCCACAGAAGAATTTTTCATTATTTAATCTCTCTGCCTATGGTGCTAAATGAAACTTGATTGAATATTAACAAATAAATCCAAATATATATGCTTTAGATTATATTTTGGAAGTTTTATTATGTTCATCTCATCAAGAAATTTAAGTTATTTGTGGATTTGTAGGATATACTTATATCCTACAAATTATCCTAAGGACTAAGAAATATGAAATTTGGCCTATGAATATTTTCACATTTTTGTTACTTCCTGTACATTTATAACTTGAGAAGCACAAAAATCCATTTCAGAATACATTATTTTGGCACCCTTTCATCATTGAATGGAAAGTAGCTTAGTAAAAAAAAAAAAAAAAAGAAATAAAAAGAAAGGGAAGGAAAGCAGCTAAAGTTAGGTTTCTCCTGAAGTAGATGAGAGCCAAGATGCTCCAGGCTACAAGCTGAAGCTTGGGGGGGAAAAGTCAACCTGCTGACTTTTATCCTCTTTCGGACAAGATGGCTTTGGGTAACTTGGGCCTCTGGCTATGAAACATGAACCTGTCTATCTTCATTATTAATGGATGTTTGATGGCATGAGTTAACAGTGATTTTGGTTTCTTCACAAAAAGACCAAAAGGACATTTCTTGAGATGGAAAAAGTCAAATGGACAGATATATGATAAGTATAGAATACTTACCACATCCTAGGCATTATATTAAGGACATTAAGTGGTCTATGATTTTATTTTTACTATCAGCCCATGACATGGATAGAATTATCACCATATTTAAAGATGAGAACATCAAGACTTGAAGAATTTAGGGTCACAACAGCTAGGAATAGAATGGATCAGAAATCTATACAGACATAAATTAATTTATTATCCTCACTGCATCCTTCAGGTTTAGGATTAAATTCTAGGCAAAATCAACAAGTCATAGAAGCAAGTCCTCCTCTCTGTCTCTGGGCTGAACCATATGTGCATTCCTTTAAGCAGGAAATGCAAATTTCAGGCCAGTTTAGACGGGTGAAGAAGGTTTCGTATGCATCTGTTCCATACTTAATAAACTGTATGAACAGCATTTAAATATCACTCACACTTTCAACTACATCGTATTGTTCCAAGCCACAGATTTTGGATTCCTCGTTTGTGAATAGGGCAAGAAGCAGTGGGAAGATGTGAATAGAGAGATTTAAGCCAAGTTGATAATTAATTCTCTGCAGGAAACATCAAGGAGCTACTCCAAAAGAGAGGCAGCGCATTCTACCTTCTCAAAATACTTTTTCTCAAAGTAGCCTGTAAACCTGGATGGGAATTTAGTTACAACCTCGAACCATTTACAGCAAAGCTCAATGATGACCTCTCCCCATGGTGAACTCATGATACAGCACTTTTTGCTTTATGTTGGATAGAAATGCACACATTTCCCCCTTCATATATGTGCATAAATATGGATATTATATATAAAATTAAAGATGTATCCAAAAGATCCTAAGCAGGAAATAATGTGAATATGTTATTTATCATTTTAAATGAGATAGGCAGATATCTTACAGGAGAGATTTCAGTGACCTTGATTTTCACATTTAATTAAAATGAAGATCATAATTGATTATTTTTATCTATTCTTATAGGAAAAAAAATTAATGCAGTGTGTGTTGTAGGAATTTCAGGCTCATTTGCTTATTTTCCCAGTAATAGTCATAATCCTTCCTCACCACAAGCTTCTAGATGTGCTCCTAGAATGTAGATGGGAACAACAGGGAGACAGAAACCACCCAGGAACACGCTAAATATGGAAGAAGGAAAACAAGGTCAAGGAGATTCTCATGGGAAACATCAAAAAGGTTTCTTTATTTCATTCAGCATTAACAGTGAAATCCAAGATCCTCAACCACGAATTCATTTAACCCCACCACAGAAGTCTTCATCCAGGATACTCTGTTTCGTCTTTCACCAAAATGAACAACTCATCACAAGTCTTCTTCTAATGCATTGTTTTCTACATTAATTCATACTTTCATTGTTGCAAAATACAATCAAGTTGTTCCATATCAAGTATTTTCAAAATTTGAAATGAATTTGAATCTACTGGTTTTATAGTCCTGCTTCTTTGCATTGCTTTCAAATGAAGATATACATCTTTACCTTTTCAGTCTTAGAGTTAACATTGTATCGTACACCTCTCTTTGTCTCCTTTTTTTATAACATGGTTATCATGTGTACTTCATCTCCATACTGTGGGAATCTCATAGGAAAATACTATGACATTCCCTTCAAACATGCCTATAAATTTTAAACAAATCATGTAAAAAATAGTTTTTATGTTTATCCAGACATTTTATAATGCTTGCTATTCCTTTTGATCTGGATGCTATCAATACTTAAGAATTTCCTTTGGCATTTTTCATAACCTAAATCTCCTGGTGATTAATTTTTTTTCCTTGCTGGATATGGAATTCTTAGCTCAAATTTTGTTCTTTCAACACTTGCAAAGACGTTGTTTTACTATCTTCTGACCTTTAAGGGTTTTTTGAGAATTTAGTGGAATTCGATCACTTTCTTAGGTGCTTTCAAGGTGTTCAACTTTTGTTTCCTGGAAGATTGATGACGATATGCGAAGATTTGGTTTCCTTTGCATTTGTCTTTTTTTGGAAACACCGGGTTTCATATATCTGAAAACTTGCATCTCTCGTTAAATATTCTGTTACTTTTTTTTTTTTTTTTTTTTTTTTTTTTTTGCCGTTATTTTTTCCTAGTCCATCCGTTATCTCTTTTCCTTCTGGGACTCTAATTACACAAAAGTTATACTGTTTTGCATTGATCCACAGGTACCTGGTACCCTTTTTTTTTCAGTTGACTCCCACATGGGGTAATTTATATTAACCTGTATTAAAATTTACTAATTCATTTCTCTGCTGTCACTATTCTGTTCTCTTATCCAATCTATTTTAATGTCAGGTTTCATATTTTCCTTCTTTTATATTTATTTTTATTGGTGTATTGTAATTAGACATAATGGTAGGATGTTTTTTTAACATTCTCATACATGCTCATGACAACAGAGTATAATTTGATAAGTTTTATTTTCCACTGTCTCCCCTTTACCTCGACTTCTTCCTAACCCTAGTTCCCTTCCTGTATTCTTTTTGTCTCCCTCTATTTTCATGAGTAGATTTCATGTTTTCAGTCATAGAATTTCATATGATTCAATTTTTCTGTTGAGGTTTCTATTTTTCATTTCTTATGAACACATTTTCTTTAATTTTATGGTGCCTATCAATACTAGCTTCCTGAAACTCCTTAGTCTGCTAATTCCAACATCTGCTTATTCTTGGGATTGGAATGGTCTTGGTTGATAACCTTTTCTCTTGAGACTCATTCATGTTTTTCTCAAATTCTTGTGCATCAACTAATTTTGAACTGTGTCCTAAACATAATGAATAATATGAGAATGAGTTTTGTTGTTCTCATTTTAGCCAGCAAATAATTTTGTAGGTTTCAAACTGAAAATTCTGTCTTCAGAGGGGCAATTGAAAGTGTTCATTTCTACATTCCTATTTGTACTTTTTTGTGTTGTTGTTGCCAGTGATTGAACTCAGGGGCATTTAACCGCTGCGCCACATCCTCAATCATTTTTCATATTTTATTTTAAGACAGGGTCTCACTAGTTTAGGGCCTTGCTAAGTTGCTGAGGTTGGCTTTGAACTTGCAATCCTCCTTACTTCAGCCTCCTGAGCCACTGGGATTACAGTAGTGGGATTACCACTACACTGGTCTTAGTTGTACTTCTTTTTTCTTTTTCATGCAAGTGAGTTTTATTGTAGGTGAAAGTAAAGTAAAAGCAGAGTAAGGTTCAAGCGGTAAGCATTCTCAAGAGAGAGAGTGGGCCTCTTAATATCTACTCTATAAATATATGGTTCAGAAGTCAGTTTGAAATATGGGCAGAATTTATATAAGAACTAGAGCTTCTTGTTTCCGATTCTGTGTTTTCCTGAATCTCCCCTTTACTTCATTAGTAGCTGTGATTTTTCCTGATCTCTCTCCTAATTTTTCAGCCCAGAAAGCATGGTGCCAATTGCAAAGATGACAATCACCTTTGCCATTCCATTCATCCAAGTATCAACTCCACACCTGATCTGCCCTGTTTTCTTCCTTCTAATGTGTTGTAAGGATTTCTTTTTTAAAAAATTTATCTAGACTTATAATTATTATACATAGGAGGATTATCTTAAATAAGAGATTACTTGGCTATGCCAAAAGTCGAAATTCACATTGTAAAATGAGGACGGATTTCCTTTTTCACATTTCTTTCTCCTTTTTAATCTCTTTATCATTTCCCATATTTTAAAATTTGCTTTATTTGATTGTGGAAATAAACTTTGAAAAAGATGGCTTTATTTGAGGATTGTTACGGTCTTTGTGTTGTTGTTTCATTTTTTTGTTTATTTTTCATAAATGAGTAGTTTCTTTCCTTTAAACATATGAAACAACTTTGCTAAGAGATTGAGAGGTCTCTAGATGTTTCAATCAAAGCAAAGGAAACCTTATGACAGAGTAGAATGGGAGATAATTCCAAATATATTGATGACTCTTAAGATAATAGGAAAATAATAAGCCAGGTTTGAATTGCTCCTTGATATGTGCTGTTGATCACCCATGCCACCCTGAGGAAGAATATTGAAAGTAGAGAATGGAAGATGGCACCTAACATGGACTTTTTTCAGGGAGCCCAATGAGATTAGCACAAATTTACTTTAGAAAATGATGCTTTTTGTGTCATCTAATAAATCTAACAACTTTCTTAATAGTTGTTTTTATTGGTGCATTATATTTCATAATGATGGAATTTGTGATCATATCTTCTTCATACATGTACACAATGCAATAGTATACTTTGCTCAACACCACCCCCTCCCATCAATCCCCTACCTTCCTCCTCGCATCCCCTGGTACCTTGACTCTCTTTTTGGGGATTTTTTATTCATATATACCCAAATATATGGAGATGATTCTTATGCCTATGAAAAACATGATTTTGTGAGGGATTCTTTTGTTTGTTTATTTTTTACTTCTCATACTGAAATGGCAAGCCCTTTTTATGGAATTGGGCACATATCTTGAATATTTTAGAGAAGAAACACAGAGATCATTTAGATATATCTGAAGAAGCATTCTTTCTCTGGGATGTCAACTCTATCATAAGTAGTGTTTATGGTGGAAAATAAGGTGAGGACTTGGCCCATTTTCAAAATCTTCGGGAACTGAAGGTAGCTGCAGCAACTTCCTTGGGATACAGATTAGTTTATCAATAGAAAAGCACTTTCTGACCACCTGTTATACACAATCCCTGCTGATGAATCATTTACACATTAAAGACCACACTGATGGAGGTTGACAGAAACAACCTACTGATCAAGCTGAACAAGTGTCTGCATTCAATAATAATTTATACTATGCATAAGCAAAGGTAGGTGCGCTCGCTGTGGGGTGGCAGACAGACTAGCAATTTCATGTTTAGACAGAAACAACTGACAGGGAAGAGCTCAGTAGGGTCTCTAGAGAATAGCTGACAGCTGAGGAGCTATCTGCTCTGTCAGAAGACCTTAGAAAATATTTCTTGTTTTTAAATCAGAATTTTCCCAATCACCAGCAGGACTCCAGAATCACACTGCTTACTTCCTTGTTTATGTCCTTACCCTTTAAGGTTATCAGAATTTGTCCAAAGCTTAGCTGTCTTCAAAAGTGTTTTCGCTTTGGCGTGGAAGCCCATAAACAAAACAGAATCTATTTTCTTAGAGATCTCTTCATTTGTCCTTGCTTCTATTCGAACTAATTACTGTCAGGCCTTGCTTTGAAATACAGTTACTAATAATATATGATTGTGTGCACATGTGTGTGTGTGTGTGTAAAAAAGATACATTCAGGGGCTGGTGCAGTGGCTCAGCAGTTACAGCGCTTGCCTGGCATGCACAAGGATGCAGGTTCAAGACCCAGCACCATGTACACAACAAAGTGTCGTCGGAGCAATGAATGCCACATGAAAAACTAAATAAAGTTGATTCTCTAAAAAAAAACATACCATACATATGCACAGAGACAGAGACTGATCTTGACTTTGTGTCTGTAAGATGAACAAAAGGAAGATGGTAGGAATAGAGAACTGGACTCAAAAGAAGAACTTATTCAAATAACTGCTATCTAAAGAAGATAAAGAGGAACAAAAACAAAACAAAATGTCCTTGTAGACAGAGTCTAGATGACAATCTTTGGTGAACTGCCTCTTAGGCATCTTCTGTTCAGACATAGCACAATCTAATTTTCTATCCTGCAATGAGAATCACAATCTAATTTTCTATCCTGCAATGAGAATCTAACTCAAGAGCCGTAGATGTTACCCTCGGCACCACAGTTCCCAGACCTTCTCCTGCATCTCTCTCTCTGCCCCAACATAGCCACTCACAGTGTCATCCTCCTAGCAGTGTCACCTTTAGATCCGACTTCTGTTCGCACTTCTGTATCTCCTGACAGCTAACAGTGGTACTTAGCAGAGGTAGAAGGACCATGTCTATAGATACGTGCTTGTACATATTGTCATGTGTGAATAGGAAAACATCAGGAACTGCTACCAGAAAAGGCATAAGAAGGATCTTTCCCACTTTATAGTGGATAGGTTAGTAGTTCAAGGGCATACAGTCAATAACAGGTGAACCAGATTGCTCCTCAGCCCGAACTTTGCTGTGTCCTAACCAATATACTAGACTTCCACTCCTCTCTATCCTTGGTTCTTGTTTGTAGACTCTTTAGAAGTTACAGGCTGTATGACCTTGAAACAAGGGCTCAACACAGTTCTAGAATCCCTCCTGATTGCTGGATATGTGGCTTAGAGGCAGAGTGGTAGAAGGCTTGCCTGGCCAGAGTAAGGCCCTGGGTTTAATCCCCAGTATTCCTCCTGGTAATTCTTCACTGATACATGGATTTCTTTAACGAAATCATAGAACCTCTATCTCACCTTTGGTGTGTTTAACAATGTTCTTTACTATCTGATGATTCGGAAGTATTGTGGTGACTGAGCCACTGTTCAACATAAAACAGCTGTAATCATCAACCACATTTCATGGGTACAGGTAATTAAGAGTTAGCAGAGTTTCACACAACTAGGATCAAACTTAAGGTCTACTTGTCACTACAACTTGAGAATGGGTGCTTTATATTTGCATCACCTGGAGTTTTAGTCCCCACTCAACAAATTTATTGAGTGATGCCCTAAATAAGTACTTTCAGTACAGTCTCTTGCCTGTGCTGATTCTCATGCCAAGAAGAATTTTCATGAATGCTACAACACATTCCCACCTGTCTCCAATATCAGTCACAATTCCTGTAAGAAAAAATAGCACACTCAAAGATTTTAGGTTTTAAATTGAGTGACATTTTCCCTGGTTATGTGAGCATGGCTAAGACCACCACACTAGATGCAAAAGATGTACCCAGAGACTAGCAACAATCTACTAACTACTACTACTAACAATCTACTAACTACAATCACTCACTGAATCTAAAAGGCAAGGGATAAAGTTGGTGTTAACAGAGCCAGTGAAAGCTTGCACCTTGGAAAGGGGTGCTATCCAAAGGAGCAAGGGATTTAGAAGAAAGGAGCGACTGTCAATGGAGGTGGTGCATAGACAGAAACTGTCATTTCTCCTGCCCTCCTTCAATCAACTGCTAGGCCTCGGCATTGCCTGAATTTCACCATGACCCAAAGTACTAGGGACCTAGAGTAAGACAGAAAATATATCTACATGGGCCAGCAGAGAAGCACCAGTACACCTCCCATCAAATTTAGCCTTCAATGAACAGTTGGGGCATTCTGTACCAAAGATAAGCATAAATTTACCTTACGATCCAGCAATTCCAGTTCTTCGTATATATGTAAAAAATGAGTACATATGTTCACCAAACTCCATGCATAGGAATGTTAATAAGAGCTTTGTTTCAAACAACCCAAATATCCACTAATAGTAGAATGGATACTTTGTGGTATATTCATAGAAAAGAGTAATGAAAAAGAACAAGTTAATGAAAAATGCAATAACATCCATAAATCTCACCAACATAATGTGCAGCTTAAAGAGCCAGACACACAAGAGTCCCACTGAATGATTGCATTTGTAAGAGATTCCAAAATAGTCAAAACCAACTTGTGGGGATAAAAGTCAGAACGCTGTTTACCTCTTGGTGTGTGTGGGAGGGGAGACAGCTGGGCATTGACAGGAAAAGAACAGGAGAGAGCCTGTGAGTGGCGGTGACTTGGACACATGTAAAAATTCATTGAGCTTAACACAGAACACAGGGTCACTTTATGCAAGCTCCACCATGATTCAAGCAATGATAGCACCACCACTAGTGTTCCTTCTACCTTCTTGTGTGGCACAGTCACCCACACTCAGATTGTCTATCAGGTGAACACACAAAGCAATTAATTGAATCATAAAACACTGTTCTGATTTGCAAACTGAATATTCCTCACTGATGACAGGAAAAGAACAGGTTCCTGACAGGTAAATGGCAAATAATCTGTCATCATCAAAAGACATTTGAGAAGTGAACCCAAAGCAGCCCTTTCAGAAACACAGGAAGTCTGTAGGTAATATTTGGAAGGCAGGTTTTCGAGGCTCCTCAGATCTGCCTGTGTAAGTCTGGCTCGTAGCACTGTCCTAAAATGTTACCATGTCACATGGGGTTAAAGCTGCAAGAGAACTGTGACAAGTAATCCATTTTTATAAAAAGTGGTCAGAAACATTGCATGACTGATTGTCAAACATAATTCATTTTTTCTTGGTAAATTGGTTAGACTATAGAATTGAGTGGAATTACACAAACCCACCTGGCTTGCTGTTTTCTCATTTACTACTAAGTCAGATTTCAATGCAACAGTTATTAACATTTCTAAATATGAGCTTCAATTACATGGCATTTCAATAGCCTGACCCACAGATAAGAATTTAACACAGATCTTTGCTATGCTGCTATTGCAGTGGGCCTGGTCATACGGTAAAAACACAGTGCCCTGGGAAGAAATTTTCTCTTGTTATGGTGGAATTCACATTTCTAAGCACTATGGCTCCGTTTTGCAGATTGCTTCTCCTTGGTACATAATGTGCTATGGGACTGCCAAAGAGTATTAAAACACAGGAGAAGGACAACAGATTTCAGGACAACTGGATCCAGAACAAAGATCCAAGACACCTGAGTACAAAAGCAAAAATTGCAAAGATCATCTCAAAACCAAAAGGGGAACAAGGGCTATCATATAATGGAATGTGTATAATCCAGGTCCCCAGGGCCACTATAATTTATAGATTCACTATATACAGTGTTTCTCTGATGTATAATATCTATAAAAGCTTCACACCAGAAGTGCTTCAAATTTACCTGGGTGAGTCCGGGAGGAGTCTCATGCAGCCTGTACGCAAAGACACAAGGCTACCTATGTTCAACGTTTCCCCCATCTTAGCCCAGCTCCATCAGACATGTCTTCTGCTGGGCCAGCTCCTGCACATCCCTCAACCTCTTCCTCTGCTCCCGGTGTTCACAGCTAAACCTTACTCAGGAAATACTATCAGTGGTATTGTTAGTTTTCAAAATTAAGGAAAATGTTTATGAATTTATGAATTTCAAAAAGTTAGACTGGAGCAAAGGGGTGATGGGTAGGGGAGCTCCCCCTGACCACGCATCCCAGTGACAGAACTATAACTGGAGCCCCATCCAGTGCTAAACTAAAGACTTAAGCAGACTGAGATGCTCCCAAGTCGGTGGAATCTCCTTACTACTTATAAAGGCAGATGCAGAATTAAAGGGAAACCATCTCTGGAGGAAAAATCTTAATTTACGGAATGGAAATGTCACACATTAAAATAAGGCAATAATTGTAAAGTTAAAGAATAGCAAGTAGGGTCAAAGAAAATGCCTCAGGTGAGCAGCAACAGAAACAACAGTCACCGATATCATCTGCTTCAAGGACTATGGATGCTGAGTTTCTTAGATGTAAAATGTAAAACAGGGATGTATGAAATGTTTACAGCAATTCAGGACATAAAATCCAATGTAAGCAAACAACAGAGATGGTATGTTTTTTGAAAGGGTCTGATTCTAGAGTTTTTAAGTATTTTTGGTATGGGAATATTTTTAACTACTGCTTCAATTTTATTCATCCTTTGTAAAGACACTGATGTTTCTACATCTTTATGTGACAGCTTTATTGATCACATTATACTAACATATGCATGTTTTATCTTCTTCCCAAACCTGTTGGCATAAAGTTGCTGATATTTTCATTGAATTTATCTTTTCTACATTTTTACTTAGCATTTTTTTTTAAAGAAAGGGACAGTGAGAGAGAGAAAGAGAGAAATAATTTTATTTAGTTTTTCATGTGGCTTTCATTGCTCCGAGACTTTGTTGTGTACGTGGTGCTGGGGTTTGAACTCACTTCTTGTGCATGCTGGGCAAGCGCTATAACTGCTAAGCCACCACTCCAGCCCCTTGACATTGTTTTAATTTGCAATACTATGTCATTCTCCCTTCTTTGTACCCAAGCCTGAGTTTTAATTTATTAATTTTCAAATGAAATGTTTTGCTGGACCTCTCCATCAAATGTTGATGTCCTATTTTATTCATTTCTGCTCTACCCTTTATTATTTTCACCCTATTCTATCTTTTGGCCTGTTCTGTTGCAGTTTTCCAAACTTTTTTCCGTTGAATGATTTGCTGGGTTCCAAACGCACTCGTTATATTCTGCTTTCTGACAACTGCTTTCTTGAAGATGAGCCTCCTTGTCAGCAAGCCTGCTGTGTGTTTCAGTCCCCTGACCTTTTACCCTGAAAGTAGTCATTAATATGTGACCAATGAGCTTTCAATTTATTGCCATGCTCCAACTAACAGCCCTGCTGTGCCCCCTTCTCAGACACAGCTGGACAGTACCTGCTGTTTCTGTGTCGGAGTCTGAGCCCTACAGAACCTCTCCAATTTCTGAGATACCAGCACCCTCTGGGTAGTATCTTCTCTTCGGAGATGAGAGCCCCACTCTATGAGGTCCTTTCTCCAGTTTCCTGAAATATGAGCTGTGGCCTCATAGATGGTACTCTCCTTGGGATGCCAAGTCTTAATTCCTTGGACTCCTCCAAAAACTTCCAGGTCCCGGTCAAATTCCTGACCCCAGCTTCCATTTAATCCTCCAGCCCATGAGTATAACATTTTTTTTGGGGGGGGGGCCAGGATCACATCTGAAGTTCCCTTTACTCATTTTCAGTGTTCCATCACCTGACTATCTGATTCCCTATAATAAATTTTCTGTTAAAATACCACTGGAGCGGTGGCTCAGTGGTTATGGCTCTTGCCTTGCATTTGTGAGTACACAGGTTCAAACCTTGTGTACAGCACCATGTACACAAGAAAGTTCACAGCAATGTGAAAAACTAAATAAAATTGCTTCTCTCTTTCTCTCTCTCACTGTCCCTCTCTCTTAAAAAAAAATACTTAGTGAAGTTTGTTTTCCTGAGTGAACCTTAACTGATGTGAATACTCAGTTTATTTCTGTTGTGTTTCCCAGTATGAGCATTAAAGAGTCATGCCATGTTCTCTGTTGCCACTCGGTTCTTGCCACACATGCGTATCAGAGGAGAATCTGGAAATGACGTCTCGGATTAATCTCCTTCTTTTGTTGTATGTGTGAGTGTGGATTCGAGTCTAAGGTAGGAAGTGAGCTGTCAGTAGTGGTATAGACATAGACCAATCCACTTTAGCTTAGCCTCTCGGCGAGTTCCCCTGTTTCAGTGCTTCTGGCAGCTGAGATCTTCCATGGCCACCTTTCTCAAAACCACCTAAGAATCAACTGGGATCCCTCGCTTATTTGTTTTTGAATTCAGTTTTTAAAATTGCTTAGGTAACTCTTAGGCTACACTTACCACTTCATTAGGGCCATTTTTTTTCCTTTTCCATCAAAGTATAATTATGTTGCGGTAAGCTGATTGACATCTGTCTCACTTTTTCCTCTACTGAGCAATTTATTATCAGTGAAAGTATTTCTAAATGATTATTGTCAAGACATTCTATTGACAATCTACACTGTTTTAAGCATTTGTTTTGAACATAAAGGAAAAAACATGAGCTTGTTCTTCAAGGTTGTACACACATATTTTAAAAATCACAAGTAGGCTCCCCATATTAGAAACTCAGAGTGATTATTTAGAATAATTAGAGCAGATTTTTCATATACAGACATTTGAGCCCCATTCCTGGAGATTGTTTAAAATGGGGTTCAAATATGTATATAACTTTGAGCATTTTTTGGTGAATTTGTGTAATCAGTCTTCTTTTGGAAACACTGTTCAGATTCAAAACTTTTCATTCATCTTGTGATCTTGCATACTTAAGATCAACCCCAAGATTTTCTCCATTGTTTATTTTTCTTCTTTGTGGGCCTCAGTATCAAAGTATCCCTTTATGAGGTCATTTGGAAGCTAATGCTTCCAGAAGTGGGAGTAAAAACTCCTCCTGCCTGACATCATCCCCCAAACAAGAAACCCTTATTTTGTACATGATGTCCCTGACCATGCTGATTTCATAATCAATGATAATGGTAGGCTTGTGAAATCAACATGTGGGATCACATATTTCTATTATATAAATTCAGAGTAAGTCAAGAATGCCAAATGGCAATGTCATAATTCTATCCTCTGCCAACCTATTCCTTATGGACACAAATGTGTTACTCTTGAAACAGATGGCTGTCCCTATTCTCCAGGTTATTACATAAGGAGGTGAGGAGGCAGTGGGCGGAGGTGCTTGATTTCCAGGAAGACGAACACAATGCGTGTGACAAGACCCCAAGTGCAGAGAGAGAAATGAGCTTCAGAGCCAGTCTTGCCAGGATTTAGATCTTGTTTCTGCTACTTTCTGATCATGAGAAATTGAGCAACTCATCTGGTTTCCTTTTCTGTAAAAGTAGAGATAACAAAAATCTCTTTCATGTGCTAATTGGGAATTTGAGCAATGTGTAGATAAAGTATATAGAAGATACGTAGGTAAGAGAAGATCTGCTTTTGTAAAATTTCTATATGAAAAAAATAACAGAACTTTTTTCTAAGTTTCCTTCTATCAGGCATTTGTTCTGAAGTGAGGAGACCACCCAATATGGTTTGATATGAGAATGGGCTAGCAATACTCTTTTAGGTACCCGTAAAATCGATCATGATAACACTGAGCACAGACTGGAACTCCAATCTGTGGAAGGGGGGGTGCTTATCAAGTTTTGCTTTCTGAATTCTCTGAAATATTGACTGGTAGTCCAACCAATTCAACAAACACTGCTATTGAAAGCCATCTCCATGCATTGGTATGTACTGTGGAGTTTTGGGGGAGTAGGAATTAGAGCTTTAAAAGGACTCCAAAATAATTTCATAAAAATCACCACTCACTGAAATGGGAACTACATAGGAAAACTTAAACAGTGAACTTAAATACACACTTATGGGGGCTGAGCGGTGGCTCAGCAGTTAATGGTGCTTGCATGGCATGTGCAAGCACACAGGTTGGAACCCCAGCACCGCGTACACAACAAAGTGTTGGAGCAATGAAAGCCACATGAGAAACTAAATAAAATAGATTCTTTCTTTCTCTCTCTCTCTCTCACTGCCCCTCTCTCTCTTTAAAAATAAAAACGCACACTTATAAATGTAGTTCACTTGGAGGTCCCTACATGAACCCCAAGTATTTAAATACATTCACACAAAATAAACAACAGATGAGAAGTAACAGGATATTGAGTCCTTTCCATTTTCACTCCTAAACAGTAGTTAGTAAAATGAAATATACTCAATATATTCAATTGAAATATATCATCTTTCGAGTCAGGCGTGCTAGTACATTTCTGTAATCGCAGCTACTCAGGAGAGTGAGGTAGGAAGATCTGGAATTGAAGGCCATCCTGGAAATGCAACAAGCTACCATCTCCAGTGAATAAGTAAATAAATAAATAAAGTAAGTCTGTTATTTCTCACATTCATTTCAGTATTTTTTGTGCCATACAGTGCTATAACCGGGCAGGTAATAAGTTCCTTGAATCAGAGCCTTTATATTATTTTAGGTATCAAGATTTTCTTCTTAAGCAAATTTTTCAAATAATATTTACATGAAGCACTTCTTGAGCCTCACCTCAAATCTGCTTCAGGAAGTTAAAACCTGTCAGTACCCCCTCTCAGTTGCAGGGTGTTCTCTCACTTCCTGCCCTTGCACTTTACCTGAAATGGAATGCCAACCGAAGCTCACTGGTTACTGATGAGTGCATCTGGGAAATTGGCAGTGTACGGAGCCACCCTGGGTCAATGCAGAGCTAGAGGGGTGAATAAATGCTCCCTCTTACATTGGAAATTCAGAGGTGTACTCAACATGGCCCTCAGCTCAGCACACCAAGCCCCAGTGGACCAGAGCTGGATACAATATTCATATTTTAGCCATCCTTCCTTCCCTCACGGCCCCGGAGACCACATTCCCTAGGAAACTATCTTCATGAAAGGTATATTTCATACCCCACTTTTGGATGGGAAGCCAACCTAAGGGAGTATTTCTGAGACCAACCAACAGGCTAAGGAGATTTGCTATGGGCCTGAACTTACATGCAAGCTTGAATTGGTTTTGCTATAGTTGTTCACTGTCTCCATATTTTCTACCTATATTTTCTGTTTCTCTGTAGTACCAGAGAAACAGTTAATCACTTGATTTAGTGGGCCAGGGTTGATGTTCCAATTCTATTGGGGTTGATCAAAACATAAAATTTTCTTGGGTCAAATTATGGAGATGTGGAGTCATAACCCTTCCTAGGTGATACAGTTAGTCTCAAACCTCTGCCCTAGTTCGGTTACTCTGCGATCCTCTTGTTTAATCACTTTTAACCACTTTATCCCTAAGTCCTTTTTTTTTTTTTTTAACATTTCTCTGACATTTAGTTGTGTATATGGTGCTAGGGTTTAACTGGATTCCTCAAGCATGCCAGGCAAACATCGTAACTATTAAGCCACTGCTCCAGTCCCTAAATTCTGTTTTTTAAAAAAGCTTCCCCTAAAACTTGAGGTCCCAGAATCTGTTTCCTACAACATCTTCTTTCAACACTCCCAGTAAACAAGAATACATCCATTCATAAATTTCACTTGGTGTAGCCAGGAGCTGTGATGCACACCTCTAATCAATCCTAGCAGCTCAAGAGGCCGAGGCAAAAGGATTGCAAGTTCAAAGCCAACCTCAGCAACTTAGCAAAGCCTTAACAACTTAAAGAGATCCTGTCTCAAAATTAAAAAATAAAATAAAATAAAAAAGGCTGGGGATGTAGTTCAGTAGTTAAGTGACCCTGGGTTCAATCTCTGATACCAAAAAGAAATAAAAATAAAATAAAATAATGTTTCCTTGGTGTGGCCTTTATTTTGGGTGGACACTATCAACAAACACTTGGCATAGAAAACCATTGCACCAGGTGGCACCTCCTGGCAAACTGCTTCTGGACCTCTCTCCCTCTCCTCCCTGAGGTCTTCCTGAGTCCTGCTCTTCTCCCTGTCAGCTCTGAGCTAGGAAGTTGTCTGTGTTGTGTGTGTTTCATGCTACTACAGGTGCTGTGCTTCCCCCCATGTGTCCTTAGGGGCGAGGGAGGAGAAGTGGCCAGCGAATGCATGGAACCACCGTGCTCCACGGCTTCCACCCAGCACAGGGTTACAGGTTGGCTTCTTTCCTTCTAACCTCCGTTAGCTCCCATAGCATTTTCCATTCACCACGAGGCCGCTTCGCTTCCTCCTTCTGATCAACCATCTCTTTTTCTTGGGTTTCCTTTTATTTTTACTATGGGTCATTTCCCTCTGCTTCAAATGGCTTATGAATTTTCTCCCTGATGGTTTTATTTATCTGAACTCATCTCTCAATATAACCTCCCTTGTTCAATATTCCCTTTCTTTAGAACATGGAGGCACCGAAAGAAATCAAACAGTGGAGGAGGGGTGAGACTGGCTTGGGCACCAATCCTGGCTCTGTGGTCCACTATCTGCGTGATGCTGGGTGGGCAGTTTTTTTTTAAGAGAGAGAGGGACAATGAGAGACAGACAGAGAGAAAGAGAGAGAATCAATTTTATTTAGTTTTTCATGTGGCTTTCATTGCTCCAAAGCGTCATTGTGTGCGTGGTGCTGGGGTTCAAACCCACGTCCTCGAGCATGCCAGGCAAGGGCGGTAACCGCTGAGCCACTGCTACAGCCCCCTGGGTGGGCATTTCTATTTCCCATTCCAAACGTGTTTCCCTATCAAATAAAGATAATGTACTTCACAGAGCCACAGAATTCTAGCACAGATATACTCTCAGTAAATGAGTATTTCTTTGTCTATCTCTATTAATTGTTGTATATTTTTTAAATATGTCATTTTTGTCTTGCTCTAACTGTCCAATACAGCCAAATATGCTATTTCCAGTTTCTTCAGCTTCAATTTTCCTGGTCTTCATGCTTAGTATTCTCAAGAACACTGCTTGGTCAGTTCCCAATGGATGCTTTTGGCCTTTTACAAAACATATTGAATATTGTTGCGGGATGTATCCATTGCTAAGTAACAGCCAAAGTTATTATCTCATACAGTTTCTGGGGATCAAGAAGCCAGGATACCCTTAGCTCCTGGAGAGGGGGTGAATCTTTTCTTCTGAAGGTTGATTATTCTTGCTCAACTCAGGTCTTAGGGATTCTCGTTAGGTTACAGTCAAGTGACTGCTGGGACTGCAGTCATTGCTGGGGCTGGAGATCACTAAACATAATTACTCCGTAGATCCCATTTCACCTGTCAAGCAAACTGTCTGACCCCAAATTGGAGGTATTCTAGCACTTATCGAGCTACTTAGGGTGGACTTACAATCTGACTCTTTCCAGGTTAGGATCAGGCTGGTGTTCTAACTGGGGGACTTAATGGCTTGAAGGTTACTGAAGTACATTTACTGGGTTTTTAACCAGTGACAATTTGTCCTCACTCCACATGAGAATAACCTGCAATCAGGCCTAGTTTCTCCTTATGGAACCATTTTTGGGCACTCTAGAAGCTGACACGTGCCTCTTGGGACCAGCATTCTGTGCCACCCAGTTCAGCGGAGATGTTCTGGGACTGCAACATATTTGTAGAAGATTTTAACAGTTCCTAAATCAGCTTTAGGAAAACTCCAGTAACTATGATTCTGATTGCTTTCTAGTTGTTCCTCCAAAGTTCTGTGCTCTAAAAGATTGAGCTGCATGGACCTCATCAGCTGGTCCCACTGACTTTGTCATCTGGTGGGATTTGGTCAGTTGGAAGCTCTGAAAAGGGAACGACATGACAGAGAGGGCACAAGCTTGGCTTTTCAGCCCCACACCCCGCGACTTCCTGGCCAGATGGCAGTATTAGTTATGTCTCTCTACCAAAGGTCACAGCCTCTGTCAGCAGGTCCTCTCTGGACAGCTCTCTAAGCCAGGTTCCACAGCCACACGCTTCCTGCCGAAGCCGGCTTAGGGTTGGTGGTTGCTCTCCCAGGGTGCTTCATTTTCACTTTGTCCCCCTAATCCCTGCCTATAACTTTATAAGTAATCTTTTATTAAACTCTCCTCCATTACCCAGTTTGAATTGTCACTGTCCTACGAAGTGACAGGTTTCAAACAGTACAGCACAGCCTCCCAGGATGCCTGAAACTATACATTAATGCTAAGATATAGTTATGAGTAATTAAAATAATTCACTATTGAACATCTCAGGTACTATTTCAGTGAACTTTGTGACTAGCAGCAATTTTTGTGTCTAAAAAAAATCTATGTGAACAAGCCTTCAATGCCAAAAGCTGCTAAGAGCTGCATACTAGCTGATTGAGGATAACTGACGTGAAATCCAGCAAAATAAAGTTAAAAAATAATAAGTAACTATATTCATTGCGGAATGACAAGCAGCATATCAAACGATTTATGTTTTTACAATTACTTTAAGCCTCACAACTACTCTGTGTGATAGAAGTGGTAAATATCCATTTGATAGACTTGGAAACTGAGTTTCAGAGAGAAGCACCTTATCCAATATCATCTAGGCAGCCGATGGTGGAGCTGGTTTGCAAACCCAGGCTGGAGCCAGAACCTACATGCCACTCAGTTTCCCTTGGTGAAGATACAACTAAGGGAAACTGACAAACACTTGCCTTTGTTTACATGGAAAACATCTGTTAATTTCTGTATGGTGTAAACGGGTTGCTGAGCAAATGATTCCAAAACTTTAAGACTTTATTCCAAGTTTAAGAGTTAATTTTACAAAAGCAGGAGAACTGGAGCTATTATAAACTTGGTGAATGCAAACACTCTGCATTCACCAAACACAAACACACACACATACACACACATACACATGCACACATATACACACACCACACACACATACACACAAACACACACATACACATGCACACACATATACACACATACACATGCACACATACACACATACACATGCACACACATACACATGCACACATAGCGCACA
Source organism: Aplodontia rufa (assembly GCA_004027875.1). Taxonomy (NCBI): domain Eukaryota; kingdom Metazoa; phylum Chordata; class Mammalia; order Rodentia; family Aplodontiidae; genus Aplodontia; species Aplodontia rufa. Next base: position 19,818 of record PVKS010018203.1, read on the forward strand.
TACACATATACATACACACACCACACACACAAAAACACATGCACACACTTAACGCACACACACATGCACATACACACACCACACACCACACACACACATACACACAATAATACACACACACAAACACACACATAACACACCACACACAAAAAACACACACACACAAACACACACATGCACACACATACACACATAACACACATATATGTACACACATGCACATCACACACAAAAAAGCACACACATACACATACATACATGCGCACACACATATACACACATACACCACACACATACACGCACACATACACACATGCACACACATACACACACCACACACAAAAACACACATACACACACATACACACACAAAACTCACACATACGCACACATACACACACCACACACACGCACACATATACACACATAACACACACATGCACATACACACACCACACACAAAAACACACACATGCACACACATACACACACATATGCACACACACACACACATACACATGCATACACCACACACACAAAAACACACATGCACACACGTACACACAAACACATACGTACACATGCACACATATACACACATAATACACATGTGCACACACATACACACACCACACACACACCACAGACAAAAACACGCATGCACATGCATATACATGCATACACACATAACACACACATATGCGCGCACACACACACACACACACACACACCAAACACACACGACTCTAGTGCTCAGCAGTCCCTCGGCTGAGAACTGGTTAATCTTAGGACTTTTTTAGGAAGCTCCTTATAAATAATGGCTGTGTTTACACAACCTGGAAGACTGCTTTTCCTGAGCGAGTGGTTGGAGCGGTGTGAACAGAGCCTGTGTTCAGGAAGAGGACCTCTTTGTCCCGTGACGCTCTGAGGTGGAAGCAGCTGCTTGGGCCCACTCCAGAGGTGCTTGCATTTCGCTGACAGATGGAGTCCTGTCCATCTGACTATTGGTTTTCAATCAATATGTACCCGACAGGTGGTACAGAATAAGCTCTGAAGGGAAAACACTAGGAAAATGCAATTTAACCCTGGAGTCTTATTTACTTCATTTTTTATCATCTATTATTAAACAATTACCACAAAAAATTGCTGCAAGGATATGAAGCTCCATTTAACAGTCCATTTTTAAAGCTGTTTATTTTCATGGTTTGGGTAGTGTTATTTACCCTTCTTGCTTTTTCCCTTTTTGGGCTTTTTGGGGGGGTTCAGTTTACAGAAGGCTCTAGATATAGTCCACAGCGTGGATTTTGCACAAATTTATACTCATGTTACTTTTTACTTTGGCTTCTCTGAGGCATCAAATTCTGTGACTCAGCACTATATATGCTTCAGAAATTAATAATATTTAGGAGGCTTCTAAATAAAACCTATGAACGATTGTTATTATTATTAATCATTATTATTATTTTCTGTACTGAGGCTTTGAGGATTAAATCCAGCGGCACTTTACCATGGAGGTACATCCCCAGCCCCTTTTATTTTTTATTTTGCAAAAGGATCTCACTAAGTTGCTTAGGGCCTTGCTTAATGACTGAGGATAGCCTCAAACTTGTGATCCTCCTGCCTCAGCCTCCCAAGTCACTGGGATTACAGGCACGTGCCACCGCACCTATTATTGATATTTTATATTGCCAATGTTCACTTGAATTCTGACAAGTTAACCATATTCTTTGTTCTTCATATCTTCTTGCATTTACTTCAGGCTATTTTCCTTCCTCCTAAAGTATATCCTTCAGAAATAATTGCTTTGGTGGGAGGTCCCTGGAGGCTAATATCCTTTTTTTTTTTTTCCTTCTTTTGCTTGAAAATGATTTTATTTCCCATTCATTCACAAAGGATCCTGGAGGAACATAGAATATGAGTATGTTAGTGTTGTATCACTATAACAAAATACTTTCATAACTTATAAAGGGACAAGGTTTACTTTGGCTCAAGGTTTTAGAGGTTCCTGTCTTTGTTTGAGTGGAACCATTGTTTCTGGTCTCTGGCAGGGGTGCCAGCTGGTAACTACATAGCACACTGCTCACCTCATGGCAGGGAGGTCAAAGGGAGCCAGAGAAAGAGCACAGGGGCCCATTCAAGGACATTTCCCCAGTGACTCAGGAGCCTTCCATCAGGCCCCACCTACATTTCCCCCACTTCCCACTAGCACCACGCTGGGGCCTAAGCCTTAACACATGGGCCTCTTGGGAATATTAAAATCCAAACTAATGCCAGTAGCGTGGCAGTGGTTTTTCAGGACATTTCTTATAAGTACCGCGCACTAACCGATTGCGCCACTGGAGCCCCGATTTTCAGCACATTTCTGGCATCACTCCACCGTCTCTGACTTCTTCTGCTGTTGGTGACATGTGTCATTTGTCCATCTGAACGCCACCACTTTGAGGCCTTGGTGGACTCAGTTATGTGCTGCTAGAGTCCATTTGGTTGCTGAAGGGACTTAATCCCCAGATGCTGAGATTGCTACCAGCAGCCAACCCCCAATCAGCCTTATTAGAAATTGTTCACAACTGAAGAGAGTCAAGTTCAAGTCCTGTTCCTGGAGGTAACCTGTATCTGAATATTTTCCTGACACCTAAACCAGGTGACATGAAAGATTACCAGCTTTGTGTTGGGTCAAGGCCAAGAATCAACTCTGCCTGCAGCGAGTGTGATATAGCTGATCTCACATTTGGACCCTTCTTGCCCCAGCGGACCCAGCTGTCAGCTCCAGGAGCGGAAAGGACAGTACACAAAGACCAAGAGAAGATTCGGCTTTATGGTTCTCAAACAAGGCTGTGCCACCCGGGGCAGAGAACTATTCACTTTTCAAAAAATTACTTAAGAGTGCTGCTTGGCCCTGGTAAAGACCAAGTGCTGACCACGAAGTACAACACGGCCACAAATCCACAAGCTAGCTTCGGGAGCTGAGTTCCGCCAGAAGCATCAAATCGGCAGGAGCGATCCACCATAAGCTGGAAGTGAACTATCTGGGAGCAAAGCCAAGGCAGGGCCAAGGGTCTACATGAAAGACACAGGGAGGTGAATCCATGTCGCCCATCACGATCCCGTTAATGAGTTTTGCTGGGGCAAGTTGAGAGAAGAGGTACAATGTCAAGCTTGATTCATGGATGGGCCCTTTTATGTCCTCGAATGTGGGTCAGTACGTGGTTATAGGCTGAAACAAATTGACTTCCACCACACTATATCCGCATCCGGTGACGGTCTTGAAGAGGAGGTGTGTGACATGAAATTCTTCCAGTGGACCCCCACATTCTCTGTATGTGGAAAGAGAAACGCCCTACTATGCAATATGCAAATATGCTCAGACTCAACCAGTAGCTGATGTGTTTAGAGGCTCATAAAAAGAAATATTGAAGATCAGGAGCCAGAAGTTCTGGAACAAAAATATGTGGATCAAACTTTGGATTCAAAGACAGATCTTTGCATTTTTATTGCATGTTACCCCAACTACAGAGCATCCTCCAAAGCCGAAGCACTAAATGACCAAGTAGAGACAAGTTGATGTCAGTCAGCCTCTGCTATCAACTACCCCAGAGATGGCACAGGAGGTCTGCAAAGGGGCTCTGCACTGACCTCAGTCACTCACAACAGAGCTGCTGTAAATTGTCCCATCTGCCGGCAACGGTGATTGGTGCTTGTCCACTTGGCTTTACCATCCCTCCAAGAGACCAACAAGCCACACGGTGGTGTAAGTTGACTCCATTGGACCTCTTTGATCCCGGAAGGAATGAAAATTCACTTTGACTTTCCAATGCATATCCTAGGTGTGGATTTGCCTTTCTAGATAAGACCTCAACCAGCACCAGTACTAGGCTTAAAGAGCTCAAGCCACACCCTACGACCCCAAAACAGGGTTACCTCATAGCATTGCAGCAGAACAATGAACTGGGTTTGCAGTTAAGGAGGTGGAGGGATGGAAACAGGCTACAGAACCCACCAAACTTTTGTTAATTGCAGGCTGCAGGCCTAACTGATATAAAAGGTGATGTGGTGCAGGAGATTTGAGGAGGCCAAGGATTCGGGCGAATCCGCATTTTGTTTCCACAGGGCAGGGGCAAGACTATGTTGGTGCAGTTCACCCTTATAGCAAGGACAAAGTAAATATCAAAAGACCAAACAGGGGTTGCAGGGACCTAGAGCAGGGTATGGAGCCACCACCCCTCCCCCACGAGGAATTTAACTTCCCAGATTGGAAGGAGCAGGTAAGGAGCCCCAGGCCTGGGAGAAGAGCCCTGGTAGGTAATTTGACTTTCTTATTACTTTAACTGTGAGTAGAATTAACAAAGTTTAACTCTCTCTCACTATGCAAACCAGAGAAGACTGTATTATATTTAAAAGGTTCTTAACATCAGCAGAAACGGTAACAGCAGAACGAAGTGGAGTTCAGTAGTAGAATATGAGGTTGTATTTCTGAATACCTGAACTGTGGCTGTTTCAAAGACCTACACAGGTCTCCTTCCATGTGGGTAAGCCACATAGCTTTCAAGAGCTTTGAGACTTAACTCATAACTAGCCTTCATGTCCATTCTTATCCCCAGGAGAGAGAGAATTCATTCAAGGAGAAAGAGATAAATTCACAGCATTTTAAAAGCATGAATCAGTTTTCTTTTGTTACCATTCAAATGTCATTTAATGGTTCACTTAAAAGGGTGAGGCACCTTTATAAAACATTAAACTCTCCAAAACTCCCCTTCACACATTACTAGCAGAACACAGAATTCTCTAGCCACTATGAAAGAAAAAGTTCAGTAGTAATTTCTCAATAAAATTAAACATAGTATTGCAATGCAACTAGCAATTCTAATCCTAGGCATACACCAAAAATAATTGACAATGGTTGTTCCAAAAATATATATGTAGATATTTATAGCAGCACCATTCATACTAGTCTAACTGTAAAAATAACTCAAATCACAGCCTTGCCCCTGCCCTGTGGAAACAAGATGTGGATTCGCTTAAGTCCTTGTCCTCCTCAAGTCTCCTACACCACATCAAACGCCCATCAACAAATGAACAGATAATGTACAAGCAAGACATATCCACACAAAGGAATATTATGCAGCCATAAAAAAGGAATCAAATTGCAATACACGCTGCAACACAAAGGACTCTTAAATACATGCATAAAGTAAATGGAGAGACAAAAGGACACATGTTATATGATTCCATTTATTTGAACTACCCAGAGTAGACAAATCTGTAAAAACAGGAAGCAAATTTGTGGTTCCCAAGGGCTAGGGTGATGGGGGAATCAGAAATTATTCCTTAATGGCTACAAAATTTACAGTTGGGACACTGAAACATTTCTGGAATTAAAGAGTGGTGATAATTACGCCACATCATGATCGAGTTGTTTCCTCTTAAATCATAAAAATGGTAACCTTTATATGTGATATAATAAAAATTAAAAATCCCCAAAACTCAGTTCATAGGTCCTTCCCTTGTTTCCAAAACCAATTCAGGTCAAGGGAAAGTTTCCCGCAGTAGTAACTGAAATAGGTGACCAGTTTTTCCTTGTGGGAAGCAACCCGGGCCTCTCTGTGATTACACTCAGCAAAACCGTTCAGCTCTTTTACAAGGAGAAGACCTGGCACTGAATCCTGGACTCTGAAGAATTGCTAGCTAAGCCTCTTCCCCAGGGTAGCTACGAGCAGAAGAGCTGCAGCTGGAGCTTGCCAGGTTGGGGTGAGCCACACCCAGCAGTTAATAGGGTGTTCCGAACTCTACATGCCCCACCTTAATAACTAGCTGCCCTCCCAGTTTGTAGGGTTCCCATAATCATGTGGCTACTCCGATGAGAACAGCGAAAACCACTAACAATTTGGAGACGAGACAGAGTCCAGAAAAGGAAGCAAAGTCATGAAAATTTAAATTTAGCTTGAGGTGTTCCATGAACACCAGGCAGAGGCCTAGAATTAGGGCTTGCTCTAAACTTCCCAACTGACCGAACCGTGGGGCCTCTGAAACGGGGCCATTTGGGAAAGGGATCCTCTCCAGCAAAGGTAGATCCCATCTGCATGAAAACAAGGACTGTGATCACAGAATTCAAAACTTTTGGAACTTAAAGCATTCTTCAGTCAGTCTGGGTCAATGGATCGGAACACTTTGCCATGACCTGAAGCTGAGAAAACTAACCTGCAAGTTGACGGGAGAGAAAATGGTAATTTCCTCTACCCCAAAATGCCAGGAGGTCTTGCCTTTTAAGTATAAAGCAAGCCAAGAGTCATGAGCAGAAAAACACAAGTATTGACAAGTGGGCAAGGGCCAGGCAGATAATGTAGAACCTGGGAGTCTACATTTTCTACGTACATATTTTTTTTTTAATTTTATAAAAAAATTTTATTCTCATGTTTTAATATCATATGTTCTTTTTCCCCATAAACTTAAGAATTTATATAGATTTTAGCTTTGGGTTATTTCTTTTTTTTCATTTTTTTTTCAGATATTTATTTGCTGAACAATCAAAGAGCTTCTAATGAAATAATGTAATACGTATATGAATTTTGAAAATTAGATTTACCCGAAAGAGCGCACCCCTCAATTATCCACCCTTATGCCTCCTCCTCCCTCCTTCTCAATACATCTCTACAAATGCCTTAGGTTGTATGACATTACACCTTAACTGGATTTAAAACATGATACTAGAACTCCTTTCTCAGTGGCCAGGGTCTAGCTCCAGCCTCCACAGATGAGTGGAGACATTCGGCCCTTGGTTCTCTGGGTTATGCTGATTTCACTCAGCATAATTTCTTCCATAGCCATCCATTTACCAAGCAGAAAAAAGATATCTTATAATTTACACAAAGAGAAGATTGATCTCTGGTTGCATTGTGCAGGATGAAGGAATCCGTGAGCAGATGCAAGAACAGCGGTCAGAACCAAAGCTACCTGATGACGTCATGAACTACCTTGATCACAGGGAAAATGAAACAGGCAGATGGTGTCCTGACGCACTTCCAAGTACGGCATGCTGACAGAACAGACTGTGCGGAAGGGGAGGAAAAAAGGCGGTAGGGTCAATAATGACCTCTGGGTCAAGGGCAAGGCCATGGCATTGGACTTGGTGTTGCAACAGGCAAGCCAGGGTCCACGCTGCAGGAAGCCAGTACGCATTTGCCCTTACCTCCTGCAGAGGTGTGCGCTCCCAGCCCAGCCCCAGCTGAGCCGATGCTACATATTACCTTTCCTTTCATGTTTAAAACCTATTTTCACCTGATACATAAACACAGAATGTATCAGGTGATACATTTTTGGGGGGGTACCATAGGAATAATGTTTAAGTCAGTTAAAACATATTTATCTCCTAAAACATGTATCATTTCTTTACGTTCAAAAGATTCCAACTCATATCTTCTGGGTTTTTAAATTTTTATTTATTTATTTATTTTAGCATTTTTTAAAAGAGAGAATCAATTTTATTTCATTTTTCATGTGGCTTTTTTTTGCTCCGACACTTCCCTGTGTGCATGGTGCTGGGGTTTGAACCAGCGTCCTGGTGCATGCCAGGCAAGCACTGGAACCACTGAGCCACCCGCCAGCCCCCTCTTCTGGGTTTTTTAAATATATAGAATTATGGGCATCTGTAGTCATCCTACTGTGCGATGTCACCTCCGCCCTTCTGACTTCTATTTAACTGGAGCACATTTTTTTCTAAATGTTTACTAGTACAGGAAATGAAAATGGCATCGCATTGGATTTTTTGTTGAATTATTAGGGAAGGGAACACTCGTGCTTCTGTTTGTCGGTCCCCTGGGTTTCTGACATTCATTCTACCCATCTTTTCCTGCTGGACTGTGGAACCTGGTGACTGAACCCTAGGAAGCCTTTTACGTCCTTAAGTTTTGTCCACACAGTTCCTAGTGCTCTCGCCTGTCCTGCCCAGCATTTCCTCCCTCCCACTCCCATCCTTCCAAGCTGCTCATCTCAAACCTCTTCTCTCCTCCCCTAAGTGTCCCTACACCATCTCATCTAGCCCCAAAATTCAGTTCCTCTAGCTGTATTAATGGTCCCCAAAATTCTATATCCAACCCTGACCTCTTTCCAGATGTTCAAACCAATGTTTCCAATTGTTTATTCTATTTTCTCTTCTCTGGGTGTCCATAAAAACACATCTAAAGTAAAACTTCAGTTATCCGTTTCCCCCACACAATTCCTCTCCTTATTTAGTATTTCTATCAATAGTACCAAACTTTCAGGCTATAGCTTCCTGTATTCGTTTCTTAAAACAAATATTTACAGAGCTCTGTGCAGGCTCCTAATACTTTCATTCCTTAATGTCCTTCCCTGTGCTAATCTTGTCACTAAATTGCACACTGGTGGAAACCTCTCAAATCTACTCCCATCCTTGCCTGTTGCTGCGTGTTACATCCTAAACCCTCTGCTGAGATTTTATATCTCCTGAGTGACCGCAGCCCGCGCCTGACTCCTCACACGTGACCAAGGCGAATCTCTCCAACCATCTCTCTGCTCATAGTGCTCTTCCTAAAGCCTCTGTCACAGCAGGACCTAGGCTTCTGCTAACACCCATGGCCCTGCAACCCCACCCTGCAGCTCCCCGTGCTCCACCTGGCTCTCGGTGGACACACTCACACACTTTATCATCTGCATTACTTTCTTTTACATGTCCTCTTCAAATTAAAGTATAATATGTGTACGTTAAAATGAAGAGCACTTAAGCATTCAGTTTGGTGAATTTTGACAACAAATACATTCATGAAATCCACCTCAAAATCATGATATAGAGAATTTCCAGCAAGGAGAGCAATCTCTGTGCTACTTTCAAATTGACTCCTTCCCCAAACACAGACTCAAGCTATTCTGATTTCTAGATGAGTGTTACCACCTCATCAGTTCTGTACAATGTGAATCATACCTAATGTGCTCGCTCTTTTAGTCTAATTTCTTTAGCTAAACATAACATTGGTAGAATTCAATTTTTTATTTTTATTTTTCTATTGTATTTATTTATTTATTTTTCAGGCTGAGGATAGAATCCAGGGTATTACACATGCTAGGCAAGCACTCTACCACTGAACTACATCATCAGTCCTTTTTTATTATTATTAAGGAGTTGAGTTGTTGTACAATCATAAATGCATTCAAAGTAACAATATGATATGCATTTGATCCTAAACCAAAGCCACTCCTACGTTGTCCACACCCCAGTCTCTTGATTCTTCCATACTATGCCCCTATAGAAATTATGTTGAGAGTAGATAGCCAAACCCAGAGAGCCAAGGGTCGAATGTTTTTCCTCATTTGTGGAGGCTGGAGCTAAACCCAAGCTTGGGTGAAAGGTAGTCAAGCCCAAATATTGGACCCACCAAGGGCATAGCAACACATAATGTAGGGGAATCATAGACACATAGCTGAGGGAGAGAGGGGAGAGGAGATGGAAAAGGAGAGGGAGGTAAAATAGGGAGGGATCTAGGGATCTCGGGGGAAAATCAACAATGTAGCATAATTTTTATGCCCCCCCCCCGCCAAAGTCAAATACTACTTCTGCAAATACTTTAATTCTCGAAAATTCATTTTTTAATTTATCAATGCTTTTGCTCCTTTTATTGTTAAGTAGTGCTCCATCATGAATGCACCCCAACTTGTTTTTTCCTACTGATGAACATTTCTACTGTTTTCAGTTCAAGGTTATTACAAATGAAGTTACTACCAATATTTGTGTACTATCTTCCAATGGAAACCTATTTTGGTCTGTTTTGACAACTAGAATTTGTGGACCTGTGGTATGTTTAATTTTATAAGAAAGTCTGCACAGTTTCCTATGGGAGTTTCACCATATTTCATTCCTACCATCAATGCATGAAAGTTCTAGTTGCTCCATGTCACCAATATTTGCAAAGTAAATCTTCAGATTTCACCGTCCCAATTGGTGTGAAGTGATAACTTATTGTTCATTTCCCAGATCGCTAGTGATGCAGAGCACCCATCATGTGTTTATCAACCATTTCTATGTCTTGCTTTGTGAAATGAGTCTCTAAGACTCATCAGTCTATTTCCTATTTCTGACTGGGTTTTGTCTTCTATTATTGATTCGTAGTGGCTCTTTATATATTTTGGGTATAAACCATTCATCTGATATCCATACATATTGAAAATACTTTCGCCCAATCTGCGTCTTTTGCTTTTTTTTTTTGATGTTTCTAACAATGAGCAGACATTTTTAATTTAAGTAATTTATCATATTTGTCTTTTAATATTAGTGCTTTCTGGAATCTAAGAAATATTTGCCTGTGTATACAAAATATCTGTTTTTCACTCAATCCCCTGATATTTGCCACAGATTATGAATCCAACTATTCTGTAACTCAAAGCATCCGCAGACAGAGTGTAGTAAAAACTGCAACAGAAAATCATATATAGACAATTGATGTGAAAAATGGAACTCAGGGCCTGGAGTGGTGGCTCAGTGGTTACAGTGCTTGCCTGGCATGCATGAGGACCTGGGTTCAAACTCCAGCATCACATCCACAACTAAGTGTCAGAAAAACAAAACCCAGATGAAAAAATACATAAAATTGACTCTCTCCTTCTCTGTCAATCTCTCCCTATTTACAACAAAATGTAATTCAATACGAATGTATTGAAGAAGAAAGCAAAGATAGAAGGAAAAGAAAAAGAGATTTTCTGCTTTCTCACACCGTATAGATATATCAAATGCAAATGAAATTTAGTAAATATGCCAATATACGTTTACCCAGTTCTTAATAACTCTTCAGGAAGAATACAGTTACAGGACTGGACAGAATCTTTGTATAATCAACTAAAAAGCCTATATCAATTTTTTTTTCTTTCAACACAAACTAAGAAAACTCCTAAGTAACACTCTATGGAAAAATAATTTGGCAGTAAATATGACCTTTTCCTAATTGATTTTCTATATACTTCTATTTATAGCAAGCATTCATAAGACAAGTATTGGAAATAGCCTTTGTCATTGCTGAATATTTTGCTTCAGTGTAAATTATGTCATTGCTGGGTATTTGGGGTTTATATTAAAATAGATACACTGCTTGGTACTCCTTGCACTGTCTCAAATAAAATGACCCAGGCTCAGAGGGGACAGCACAGCAAAGAAACAGCTCTCACAAGCAAGATGAAAAAGAAAGATGATAATGGTAAAAGATTTAAAAACCACTCAGATTTTTAATTTTGGTTGAACCATATAATGAAGCCTATTATAGCCTCAGCTTGTTTGTGAGACTCCTTTTAAATCTGCCTCAGAAGAGCCCTATTTATTCCCTGAAATCCTACCTTTGTTTCAAAGGCTGAATCATTCTAGCTTTCAGGATTTTAAGATTGTCTCCTTTTTTCATACGAATATATACTTGCATTTATAGGTTAGATTTTCAGACTAAATAAAATAATCCAAACTGGTTGCTGCTTTATTGTCAGGGAACATTTATTTTTAAATACAGACGGGTTTTAAAGTACTTAGAGGAATAAAGCCATTATTCCCCGGCTGTTACTGTTGCCATCATTACTGTTAATAAGATTTCGTGGAAGCCTTGGAATAAAGGGCAAGGACATCAGTAAAACTCTAGATGCGATTTCACACACTGGCCACCTTCCTGGTCACTCGCCTTCCTCACCCAGATTTGGTTACTTCATAACCATTGGGGTGCACACACCCCAATGTTAACAGAAAGAGGTGGCCCAGTAACTGTAGCACTCGGGAGGCAGAGTCCCTGTAACACAAAACAGACCTGTTTCTCCTACTCCAGGGAAGCTTTTAAATATCGGAAACTGTGCCCTCACTTCAGTCATCTGTTTCTCAGGACAAACTCCCCAGCTCCGTTAGTCCTTTTTTGACGATTTCTAAAAAATACCATCCTTTGCTTCACTTTTATACATAATACAACAACGCTTAAAGCAAACATTTATCTTGCTTTATATTTTGAGTGTACTTCACACACTAATGGATATTTTAGCTATAAAAATTATTTTGACATATATTATTATTTCCAGAATTAAATAAATTTCTCCCCTCCCTCCAAAATCTTGATGTATTCTTAATATTTTTGTACACAATTTCATCTATAGTTAGGTCCTTTCCCGGTAAATAACAAAGCAAAAAGTTCATTTTATTTGCATAAACCAAAGAAAATGCAGAAAATTAGTATAGGAAACATTTCCAAGAGCATCCCTCTATAAATAGATAATACAATAGTGGATCACAATTTAATTCATTTTTTTACATACAAATCAACCCTAGTTTTACTGTCTGAAGCAACTCCATAATCATATTATAAAAAGTTAACCCTGCTTTTTGTTACTGTGCGATTGGAAAAAAAAAATGAATCACACTTCTTTTGAAACCAGAATAACCCTGACTTTTCAATAGAATATCTGCACATTCATCTTTATGTGCCTTTAACTATTTATTTGTTCAAAGTAACTTTTAATGATTGAAGATGTGTGCTCTCAACCTGTATACAAACTCCTTCCATGGATACAAATGGATCTTCTCTGTTGTTTCCTGTCTGCTATGAGAACTGATTGTTCAAGTTTGGGAGCTAGGAGGGAGAGGGCTGTGAAAGTATATAAAAATTGGTTAAGTATTTCTTAAGAACACAACTAGGGGAAAAGGTGAGAACTTTCATCTGTTACAATTTGCGTAATTTTAAAGCACAAATCTGGATCTGATGTCAGCTTCAATGTTTCGATATTTTATATGCTTCACATAATGAGTCACAGCAAAGTATGTTTGAAAAGGCTTACGGGCAAGGAGTCATACGATTGCAGGGGCTAATGATTTCATTATTAGTCTCATCATTCATGTACGTAATATTCAGTTACTATTTTCTCTTAATGACAAGGGGAGGGGGGAATCTAGGAGCTGAATGAATCAGACCTAGACTAGGGACAGGATGACTTGCTCTCCCGTCCCTAATTCAACATTGAGTTCATTATCTCAGTTAAGCTGTAATGAGAATATAAGTCCAGCATGAACCTTCATAGAACCAGATACTAAAACTTCACTCAATCATGAGACACTATGCTTTCGTCTATTTAATAGATCTCTACCTCAATTCAATGTCACAGTTCCCAGGACCTCAGCGTATCCTGTTTCTGAACACTGAAAATATCCTCAGCCTAATTTTGTATTTTTGACTGAGTCAGATAATTTATTTTTAAGGATGACGTATTTTGCTCAAGTTATAAAGACAAACATTTGGAAAATTAGGCATAGCGAAAAAATAAACGAAGAAGAAGAAATGTCTCGTGTGCAAGTAAGTCAAAGCTGACTCTCCCGCATGATAGACCTGCTACCTGGCTGCACAAGCTGTGAGCTCATTTTTATAGCTCATCACGTAATTAGCCACGTTCAGTGACTTTCAGCACTATGTCAGACTCTGTGTCATGACAAGGATGCCTTAAATTTATTGAGTTTGCTTCTGGAAGTCAGTGTGCCTTACAAGTGAAAGAGAATGGTTTCATGCAGTCATTACATAAAAAGCAGTGGTGGAAAAAGCACTTCGCCAGGTCCTGAGGGGAATATTTGCTAGGCCCAGAATAACCAAAATATGACCTTTCCTTGCAAAGAGGTCACAGTCCAGTGGAGAAATGGGAATGAATACAAATTATTGTAATACAAAGCATGGTCTACATGGGGAAAAGCAATGTCTGAAGCATGATTCACTTTGACAGGGGTAGGGACTGGGAGGAACTTCCCAGAAGGAAGTAACACTGAATTTGGCCTCTGAGGATCAATTAAGCTCAGAAAAGACCCTGAAGTGGAATTGATAAATTCAACAAAGATGCAGACTCAGGGAAAAAATAAAACAAACAAAACAGAACTAAGTCATTATTTAGGGAACAAAATCGTTTATTATGGTAAAATACCTGTGACTAAGAGAACACAAGGCCATAAATAAAGGTAGAAAGGGGGCTGAGGGGAAATGTTGAAGAACCTTGAGTTATTGATGGAGGAACAGAAGCTCTATTCAATAATCGATGCTCAAAGCACAATCAGTTTTGTGTTTGGCAATGACAGTTCTAGTGGCAGTGTCCAAGAGCAATTAGAATGAGCATAAATCACAAACAAGGAAACTAGGGAGAAGTCAGTTGTATGGAAAAGGAAATGAGGTGAAGTGGGCTTGAACTAAGGAAGAGGTAGTGGGATTAGTAGAGAGTGGGTGATGGGAGTCAACTAATCCCATCACCATGTTCAACTGTAATGCACTAATAAAACAGAGAGAGAGACAGAAAGGGGGTGATTCAAGATACTTGTAATGACGTTACCAATAAGACTTGGTGACAGATGTCACAGAAGGCAGGCAGAAGAGAAAGAAAAGTGATCCTTAAAGTTTCTTGCCTTATGATTGGATAGACAAGGACCAGACACGTTATACCTTGTGACTCCATGAAGCTCTTCCTTTTGCATGAACCACTCACTGATTCCCTTTGTAAAGAGATCCCAGATCTCCTTCAAAGTTTGGGTGATATTCCATTTCCTGCACAGCAGCACCCCAAGTCCCTGCCCTATGATCCTCCCACACTTGGAACAAATTATATTTTCCCTGCACAAACTATTTTTACTTCTGTTTTCTATCATAGGTGATTTACTGAAGTGTCTGTAAGTGCCTCCAGAAACCCTGTTCCACTCATCTTTGTATTTTTCATAATAACCAGGGTGGAGATATTATCCAAATAACCTCTGTAGCTGTTTTAATTCATGACACTCCTGGGTATAGATCCATGATTAAGGTGGTGCAAAAGTAGTAATAAGCAATGATTCTTAAAGTGAGTGGTACATGTGCTAACGGAAAAACATAGAAAATAATTTTGAGTATAGAAATGCTTTCAAAGGTTAGATTTTTGCTTTAATATGTGCTGGAAAGAAATCACATTACTAGCTCAACAACTCATGACCCCAAAGGAGTTGCACTGAGACTAAATCCATCCATCCTCAAACCCCCTGGATTCACCAGTAGTCACAAAATAGGGCTTTTGCTAATCAGAACTTTCTAAAATCTGCAACGTTGCCACCGCCTTCTGTTAGAAACCACTTTTGCTGTTCTTACATTAGCACGACAAGAAGCCTCAGAATCCCAGGTCTACCCTCATGTTCCTCATTTAAGCCTCATGCAGAGTGGAATGTTTGATTCTGTTCCCGATTCCTGAAACCCTTTGATTTGTCTCCCGCAACCATTGCCCATTGTCATCCACACCCTATGTATCCTCAGTCCCCTCTCAGTGTTTCTTCCACCTTCCTATGTCAGCAGGAGCTAGATCACTCCTAAGAGCCATGCTGTCGCTCCCCCCTTGGTTCTGGAGCGGGGAGCGGCAGAACGGCCTTGGGGGACCTTAGCCGTTCCCCGGGGGGCCAGCAGGACACTGGGAACCGGGCGCCAGCAGGACAGGGCTGGGGACCGGGGAAGAGGAGTCGCTCCCCACAGCGTTCCTGTGCGAGGAGCGGGCAGAATGACCTAGCGAGCCGTCCTCCGAGGGGCCGAGTTAGGAAGGGGATGGGGCGAGGAGTCGCTCCCCGCTGCACTCCAGAGCGAGGAACGGGCAGAACGACCAGACGCTAGGCCGTCCTCCGAGGGCCTGAGTTAGGAAGGGTTGGGGAGCCGGGAACAAGGGGGTGAACGCCAGCGGCTGGAACACGGGACCTGCATCTTCTATCGCTGCTGATCTGACCTCTCTGCTGATCTCTCTGGTTCTATGCGTCTTCTCTGCTTTCTCCCTTCAGGACATGGCTGCTTGCTTTCTTGCTTTTCTCTGTCTACTGCTTCTCCTTCGGCTGCTTCTTCTTTGGCTACTTCTTCTTGGGCCGCTTGCTCTACCTGACTAGTCACTACTCTATTTATCCATTAGAGCAACCAATAGGGTACAATGCAAACACCTTTCTCCAATTGTAACAAGTGAGTGGCCGAATAGCTTAGTCATGCGGTCAGGCAATTTGCTAATTACAAGCCAGCTGGACCCTTTAGAGTTGTTTACCACCAATTCTTCTATAAGCCAGCTGAACCTCATGTTCCCAACACCATGCCTTCCCTGTACTGCTCTCACCATACACGCTGGTCACAGTCCCCCTAAAGGTAGGGTGGCTGGTCTTCTCGTTCTTGATTACACGTTCCAGATCATTCTTCCTCCCATATCCTCCTAACGTCAGGCTATCACATCCATCACTCCTGCTTCGGCATCTTCTACTGACCCCCAGGTTACTCCTCTTGATTTCTAGATTGACTTAGAACAATTCAGCAACTATGCAAGTATTCAAAAGCAGATAACTAAAGCAAGTGTATTAAAATTTTGCATGGAATCTGGGCAAGAGGAAGATGAAGCACATTTTACTACTTTCTCCAATTCTGATCATTTTTAAATTTTAAAAATAAAAATTTAAAGGAACTGATTGATAAAAATAAAACACCACATGGACAGCGTCAAACACCCCACCCAAACCAACAGTGTATTCTGTTGAATTAGCTTTGAGGAACATTTTGCATCAATTCCTACCACCTCCACTGTGACCTTGCTGATGAACTCTCTGGGGCTTTCTCACTATCCACTTTGTCCAGGTTCCCCGTGGTGTCTACAGCCCACATTAAACATGGAATCATCTATTGACTACACAAGACATATCCTGTCACTCTCCAGCTCAAAATCCCTATCTCTCATCTCTCACAAAGCCAAGTTCAAATTCTCTACTTTGCTCTTAAAGTCCTATTGAACTTGCTTTCTTCTTTTCCTCTCATTGTCTTGCATTCTCCCCTTTCCCTTACTGAACCAGCCACACAGGCCTCCAGAACGTCTTTAAAAATTGGCAAGTTTGAGGCTAGAACAGTGGTTTAGTGGTAGAATGTTTTCCTGGACCCAAGATCAATCCCCAGCTCCACATACATAATTAAGTGTCAGAAAAACAAAATCCAGAGGAAAAAATAAATAAAATTAATACTCTCTTTTTTGCTTTCACATACACACTCTCCCTGTCTTAAAAAAAAGGGGGGGGGATGGGAGGCTGGAGCAGTGGCTCAGCCACTAGTGTGCTTACCTCTCATGCACAAAGACCAAGGATCAAACCCCAGCACCATGTACACAGCAAAGTGTCAGAAGAACAAAACTCAAACGAAAAAATAAACAAAGTTGATTCTCTCTTTCTCTCTCACTCACTCATTCTCTCTCTAAAAAAAAGAGAGAGAGAGAGAGATTCAACTTTGAGCTTACCCCACCAGTGGTCTTTCCACACTCTGCTCCAATCAGGGGAACAGAGCAGCTTTCTTTGTTTCCACCATGAGAAAGACAACCATTTCACCTGCACTCTGTACTCTCCAATTCCCCTTCATCTTCTTTGCTTTCGTCTTAAATCTCATCATTATCTGATATGGTCAATAATTTCTTGTTTGTCTGGGATTCCTAGGGGCAGAGTTACTGCTGTTTTTATTTATGGTGAACAAAATCTTTGTTTCCTCCAGTAATGTAGGGCACGTGGTAGGTGTTCAATACATCATACTAAGTAAAATGAGTCACAGTACCACCTTTAAATCGAGACTTAGAGATTGAAGAATTTTAGTTTGCATTCCTGAACAAAGGAGCTCTACGTTGCTCTCATGCTGAAATAGTATTAGCCACCCAGGACAGAATGGAGAAGCCATGAGTAAATAATTCACCTACATATGATGATAAGATTTGGAGATGGAATAAACAAAATCTCAAATTAGAGAAAGGACTATCCCCTGGTCCTGCTGTCCTCCAGGTGAGTGATTCACAGCTCCTGGGGCAGGAAGGGAGGAGTGAAGGTATGGGTGGGTGGAGGTGGAGGGGAACGCCCATGTTATTTTCCTAATATACTCAAGAAGGCCTCGTTTCCATTTATGGGCCAAGGGAGAAATACTGAGAAAGGGATAGATCATTTCCTACCACAGTGAAGATAATGATGATGACTATAATAAAGAAGATAATGACTAGGCTTTTTCTATTCACAATTCTCTTCTCACTCAGCTCATCAGAAACAAAATAGGACAGAGGACTTTTTTTTTTTTTTTTTTGGCTTGTGCACCCTCTAGGTTTTCCATCATTTATGGTCTATGCACAGAAACTCCTGCCCACCTACAGAAATACACACAAGAAGAACTGGTATATTGTGTTAAAGGTGATGGTGTTGCTTTATAAGATGGGCATGGCTACCTATTAAGTAAGATATTAAGAGTTAGAACTTCTGACAAGGATGCATACTTGAGAATCTCCTAGAACTCAGGCTGATTAACCGCACAAGTTACTAACTGTTTAACCTTGGACAAGTTATTTAACTTCTCTGTGCTTTAGTGTCTAATCTGAAAAGCAGATAATAATATTTTCTTTACAGAGTTATTCTGAGTAATGAATAAATGTGTATAAAACCCTGAGAAAAGTTCCTGGTACATATGCAGATTCAAATAACACTAATTAATAATATTTAGTTTTCTTCAAACAACATTGAAATGGTTTATGTGATTCTTAAATGTGATTGTGTACTTTTTATTGTAATATTGGACTTTTTTCTGAGGAGCAATAATAAATAGAAAATATATTTCTCAATTATTATCACAGGTTCATTAATATAGCCAATGGAAATTGGCCATGTTCTTATATTCCTCATTTAAAATAAAGTTTATTAAACCCACATAACCCTTTTCCTAATAACTCCTTGCTTGGCATCCAGAAATGAAAGATTGAGATTTTTGCTATAGCATAGGTTCCATTAAAGGTTTATTTTACACTGTCTTTTTCTTTTAAGAGAGAAGGAGAGAGAGAGAGAGAGGAAGGTAGAGAGAATCAATATTTATTTAGTTTTTCCCATGGCTTTCATTGCTCTGATGCTTAGTTGTATACATGGGTGCTGGGATTTGAACTCATGTACTTGCCCATGCCAGGCAAGCCCCATAGCCACCTAGCCACCACTCCAGCCCCTTACATTGCCTTTTAATGAAGACATTAGTTAAAGTATTTGTGAGGGGGGAGATAAGCTACAATGACTGAAATCAATGTATGAGCCCAATCTATAACCAAACAATTATTTAGGAAAGATGGATTTGTTTTTGCAATTTGTGAAAAAGGGAAAATAAGACACTAGGAGTAAGGACACCACTCACCAGCTCTTGAATTCTACTGTAGGATCAATCTTATTCATTTTCTTTGAAGATTTGAATTAAAAACTAAGGTGGCTTGAAATCTGATTTGTCAGTACCACAAAGAACGGCTAAAAGATGAACAGCACTGATAGCTGGAGAATTAACAAGGGCAGGGCAACCCGAATTGGACTAAAACAACCCAGCTAGAATAAGATAATGAAGAAAGTTGTTTATACAAACGTAGAAAAACACGCATAGCAAGTCTCACACCTTGCTTAATTATTCACTTGGGTCCTTTAGAAGGAAATGCAGATGTTAAAAAAAAAATTGTATTTCAATAAATAACAATACTCTGTTGATTTAAGGAGAGAGATCCATAGAAAGAAAAGTGTGAAGGTAGATGTATTCAAACAAGAGCAGACAGACAGCATTTAATTCATCCAAAAAGAGTTAAGAGTGAAAGGAAAGTATCCCACTGAAATGGGCCCTTATACAATCCAGCCAGAGGACGCAGTATGAGGAAAAACACACAGGAAAAATGTCTAGAGAGCATACAGAAAATCCGGACCAGCAAAATGCAGAGGAGGGAGTGGTAGGGGATGAAGCTGGAGCGGCAGAGTGAGTTATGCAGACTCTAAGCCATGGAATGGAGCGGGACTTCAGCATGGCCTGTGAGCGAAAGCAGAGATTTCTCCAGGAAGCAGCAGACTGGGGCTTCTATTCATAGGGTTCACTCCGGCAGTGATGGGGAGAGGGAAAGAGAAAGAGGAAAGATTGCTGGCACAGAACGAAGTAAGAGGAGTCAGAGACCTAAGTTTATTTAGTGTTACTGTGGGCGCCACAGAGATTAAGAACCCGAAGGAAGGGCTGGAGCAGTGGGTCGCTCAGTGGTTACAGCACTTGTCTGGGCGTGCAAGAGTATGAGAGTTTGAACCCCAGCACCACGTACACAAAGAAGTGTCAGCAATGTAAGCCACGTGCAAAATTAAATAAAATCCATTCCCTCTCTCTCTCTCTCTCTCTCTCACTATCCCTCTCTCTTAAAAAAAAAAAAAAAAGAACCCAAAGGAAGAAAAGAATTCCATAGATAAACAGGAAAGGATGGTGGTCAGGGAGCTACAAGCAGAAAACATGAGTCCTGGGTCATAGAAGTCATGGAAACAGAGAGTTTTAAGGAACAGGTGACTATCAGCATTAAATACAACCCAGAGATCCATTAAGATGAAATTTCAACCCTCTGGAAAGCAGTATGGAGAATCCTTAAGAAATTAGGGATGACTCCACCATACGACCCTGCTATTCCACTCCTGGGTATCTTTCCAGGGGACTTAGAATCAGCACATTACAGTGACACAGCAATATCGATGTTCATAGCAGCACAATTTACTATTGCTACGCTATGGAAACAACCCCGGTGTCCCTCACAGGAAGAATGGATCCAAAAACTGTGGTACATTTATACCATGGAATATTACACAGCAATTAGAAACAATGACCTTGCAGCCTTTGAGGGTAAATGGATGGTTATGGAAGAGATCATGATGAGTAAAATCAGCTTAACCCAGAGATCTAAGGGTCGATTGTCCC